>JAUZND010087252.1:0-15491 GCA_034780555.1 Coelogynopora nodosa | reverse complement strand
AGGGGGGTAGGAAGGGGTAGGGGTGAGGGGTCATGATCTATTTTTAGCCATGACTCATAAATCTATTTATAAGTGAGCCGGAATCGACCCTTCCTATACTACTTATATGAATAATGCATTCTGCTGTAGCTGCTATGTAATCGAGGTACTCTTGAGTTTGTAATGTCTTCCCACCAACCTACCTCCAATCTAACTCCCCTACCCCTAACATTCCCCTACCCTTCCCCTACCTCTAACCCCTCCTCCACTAAACAATGCTAAGTGATAAATACAATAGTATAAATAGAAATGCTATTGAAGCTAAAATCATTCTGCTTCCAGTTATTATGACGAACGGTGGTATTCGTGTGTTCTCGTCTCTTTTAGAAAATTCACAATTATACTATATATATTTAGTGGCAAAATTAATTATTAAAGCTACCGAAATCACACACGATTTTGCCAGGTTGTGAAAACTGGTTAGGACAAAACCGATAATACTCGTCACCATTGTCAATATGTCCGGACAGTGGACGGAATGTGGACGGAATCCGTCAAATGAACGTTAGCTCTTCAATAATGACCAAGCGGTTCAACAACTGTGTAGCTGAACATATATAGTCGCCTATACAGAGATTGAAAAAAGTAAAACTATCCAGGCCTGATCTTTCGACAATCGTTCACTGTAAGAGTAAGGATTAACAAATCACTCAACTCAACTTTGGATGTACCGTTTGCTTTTTTGACCACCCTATAACTTATAACGTACAGGTTACAGCATTGCTCAAACTGGTCAAGCACTTCACCGATTTTGAATGAGATGGGAAAAGGGGTTATCAATGCCTTCAAGTTCATACATATTGGTCAGTCGTGCTATACCAAACCTCTACAATAACCGGCATGCCATAGTGATACGCATTACAAACATGGCATCCTGTTCAAAGTTCAATAGTTATAGTTCATCCTTTTAAGTAAACAAAGAGAAGACCGCTCCTGATGACGTGCGGTACCTATAGCTCCAGGCAAGAAACTGAAGGTCACTATCTCTAACTGTATTACTAGGTACTTACATACTACTTAGATGTAAGGTTATTTCACTTTTGACAATTTAAAAAATGTTTAAGGATTCCATAAAACATTATATTAATTATCAGAGCAAAACCTAGAATAAGTTTTTAGTAACATAATGTTTAACATCTTATTGTATAACATGTTTGATTCCTTTATTGAAAGGTTTAATAATTTTTTGTTTGTTTTAATAAAAAAATTATACATTATCATATGATTATGTAGTCTTCTATCTAAGTATTTATTATAATTATACATAATTCTATAAATTTAGAGACTTTGAAAAGGATTGGATCCCATGCTGGGGATGGTGTGAAACTAAAATACCTATGCATAGTTAACTACGTGACAAACGTTGGTGTCCTGCACTTCCTAATGATTATTGAGACTCTAGTTTGTGTTGTAAAATTATCAGTTTTGGAAATTTGATTTTTATGAATATATTTAAAATGTGGTTTAAACAAATATTCTCAATTTACTAATATAACTAGATAAAACTGGAATAAATGTTAATGTAGTATATTTAGAAGAATTCATAGATATGTATTAATATTATAATAAAAAATTGTTACAATATGTTACAAGGTCTTTGTTACAATAATTTCCACGTTCAACTTTTATATTAAGTAAATCAGAAAAAAGTTTTTAATTGACTTTATCCCTGTTTAATGTTTGATTTCACTGCGTTTGTGGTGTATTATTGATATTCGCGCAATTTATTAAATATAACATGGTCACACGTTCATAGAATGACATACGATTTGAGTGTAAAATTGATAGTTGAATTAGTATCATCATGATCAAATTCATAAAAATAGACGCGCTGAATGTCTCCTATGAACGACCTATGCTTACCAAGCGCGACGCTATACACGACGTTCCGCAAAAAGTTAAATACATACTTTTTAATGAGCCAATTGCATCCACAAAAATTAATTGGTTGTATATCATTGATATTTGGAATAAATCGTATGTGTTGAATTTACTCAAGCCGATTGCTTTGTAGCATTCTCCTGCAAATACAATTGCATACTTACTCAGGATTAACGTGTATAGTCCATAAGAAAAACGATAATTTACAAATACCAAATTTATAAATATGTCAGTCGTCTCAAGGTCCACCATGGATATATTTTGAATAATTCCAAATATTATAATATATTGTTGCTTGCATATGTGCAACTCGCGATCACCCACTATTATAAGATAAAAATGTCTACAATATATCAATCAAATCAAGCTCAGTATCCATCGGATTAGTCTGAGTTGAGTTAATTTTAAGGTATTTCTTGTTCAAACTTGTTCAAAGCATTTTGTATGACGTTGGTAGCAGGGTGACCTGCGATCGAATATTGAGCCAACCATCTCCTTGATAATATTTAATTGCTTGAATGAACTCTCAGTAATTATCTATTTTTTTCTACTCTTTCTACAATTCTTCATCATCCGTTTCAACTTGTATTTCCTGCTGGAATAGTCATATTGCTCTAAGCCACACTGTTAAATTGAAAAGATGTATGGTGCAGGCGGGTGTTGTAGACTGTGGACGTGAGGAGGTGTATGGATGGGGGTGGGGAGGGGTGTGTGAACTACGTAGCTGTTACAGAATTCACTCATCATATATACTACTGTTTGCATATAACTGAAGTTTATTTTCCAATAAATGAAATGTAATTATATAAAAATACACAACGGGAAAATACATGACTAAAACCATAATTGTAATTAATTACACAACTTGTTGTCGAAATATGAACTTATAATTTATGTATCATTTTGTGGGCAATTTCAGCCAATTTTGTTTTATATGTGATGTAATATTTGACAAAACTGTCATTTATTAATCGACTTGAGAACACATTCATTTACTTTTTTTTAGGCTTTTGCAGTTCCCTAAAATTTTCATTAAACGATTTTCTCGTGGTATCGGGCATAATAAAATATAAAACAATATAAAGAGAAGTAACCGTTGATATGAAAGGTAAGAAAGTGTATCCCCCCAGTTTTCGCTCAACTGAAGGGTAACTTAATTGTATAATGAGATTGCACAACCACTGCACTGCTTGGCTTACAGAATAAGCTGCTCCGCGGGGACCCTGGGTGAATAGCTCTGATACGATCAGTCCCGGAATTGGACCAAGTCCTAAGGCAAAACCAAAGATGTACAAAAAAATTGAAGCCCGCGAAAATGTTATCATTTTCATTTTGATTGGTTCTGAAAGCGACTTTTGTTCGCTTATGATCGCGGTAATGGATAGAATTATTAACGAGATAATCACTAATACTGTTGAAAATAATAACAGCTTACGGCGACCAACATTTTCAATCAGAGGTAGATAAACAAGTGTACAGAGGACATTAAAAAGACTGATTAAGAGAACATAAGTATCCAAATTGAACATGTTTTCTTCAAACTCATTGGTTTTTAGCATCGTACCCGAGTAGCTTATGACTGCATTAATACCACAAAACTGTTGTATTAATTGTATTATTACAACTATTAAAAGAGGTATCCTCAACGTTCTGTCGGTAAAAATTTGAACAAAATAGAATTCTGACTGATTTTTAATGGCAGATTTTTCTGCTTCCATTTCTTTGACAAAGTCATTAAAATCATCATTAGTGAGCTGTTCGAAAGCTATTTGAGCTTTTTCTAGACTTTCATCGTCATTTAATGCATACAAATAGCGCGGACTTTCTGGACAAAAGGGCAAAGAAACTGCTGACAAAAAAGCCGGAATAATATTGAGCAATATAGCAATTGGCCATAATTCTTTACTTTTCATTGTTACATCCAATGTCAATACATTGCCCAAAAGAATGCCCACCGTAACTGCAAGTTGATGAAAACTTCCAACAAGGCCTCTCCAGCGCGTTGGCGATATCTCGGTCAAATACATAGATGCCATTCCAATTGACACCCCACAATTAAGACCTAAAAAAAATCGGACGATAAATAAGATATAGACACTTTTCAATGATACTGTTGGCAAAATCAAAGCGCCTCCGATAATCAGGGGAATGTGGTTAAACAGTAGGCCCACTTTGCGACCAACATGGTTGGCAATGAAACCACAGGCGGCAGCTCCAATTACACCTGCTGTAAAAAACACACCAATAAAAGCCATGTATAATGCTTCGACTTTCGCATTGTCATTCGTTATGTTTGATGTTTTTTCTAGTTCAAGTCTTTTGATAAATATTTTACAATCTGGATCCTTTAATTGCTCTTCTTTAGAATTATTCAGAAAACATTTGATTAAGTCCACCGGTAAAGTTACGACACTCAAATTGTAGCCATATAACATAGATGATCCAAAACAGGTTAGAAATATGCTTGAGATTAACGTAAAGGACACCATAGCAGCCACAAACTATCAACTATTTATATATGATATTGAATAAGTTTGGAAGACATTTTCTATATAACTAACGATGAAATATATAATTCGATATATTTCATAATGTATAGTACCCAATTTTAAAATTTACATTCGTAATTTTTGAGTTTCCGTATATTATATTGCTATCGTTCAAATATCTGTGTGTCATACTTGTATATTATACACAGCAATGATTCACATCCCATTATCAACCATAGATATTTAAACTACTCTATAAATAAACTAAATAGATATCTATGTCATCAACTATACGTTATAAATTATTTATTCAATTAAATTGTTAAAATATTTAAAATAATATATTTTTTAATTATTGTCAATCGTTCAGTAGTATTTAGTAGAAATTTTAAAAATCAATATAACTTGTCAAATCTTTTATTAATGACATTTAAACAGGTCATCGATAAATAGTATAAATTAACTAGTATAAATCAAATAGTATAAACCAACTAGTATAAATCAGGTATAATAAGTTGATATCTTCGTAAAATTTCACCTTTCGAAAGTTGTTCTAATGTTTTTCCTATATTTAATAAATTGCATCATACAATAAATTCAAATCCTCAGATAGGATATCAATATTTCGCCTGCGGCTCAACATTGATTACCTATCTTCGGAATTGAATAAAACCAGTATGTAAAATTATTTTTATTTTTGTAATAAGTAAATAAGCATCACTTTCAGGTTTTATAAACATAACTTTTGCATGACAGTAGTGTTTGTGTATAATTGCTAATTCAAGATATGTGAGGAAAAAATATACAATTTGAATTGATCTATAATGCTAAATATTTTTCAAAAAATTAGTAGCCTTTTTTCGCAAGAATACAACATAAAAATATACAGTTATAAATTTGTCAAGTGTTTATACTGACTATTATAATTTCTAAAAAATAAATCTATACCTAATCTAAAAACTGTTAATTTTTTTATATATTTAATCATAAATATTTATGCATGTGAGGGCAATACATTATTATAGCTTTGAATAGATCATTGTAAAAATCAAGAATGAATGAAAAAAGGATACGATAGTAGATGACATAAATATGGAATATATTAAGGCCTATTTGAATTCCTAATTTGTCATTAACCTTTTTTTATTTTACAGAATGCTGTTTCAAAAAATCTATGTAATTCTGCACTAGGGCATTTATAGAATAAGTAAAAAGGGGGTTTCCACTTATTAAGCAGCATGATAGTATTAAATACAGTAAGAAAGCTAATAAGCTGCGAGTAATAATTAATTAAATGTTTTTATCGGAATAACGTTATTATGAAAGACACAAAATATTATAATAATTATATATATATATTTATTATTTTATTTTATATTGTATTATATTGTATTATATATTTTATTGCAAAAATTAGATTAATTATTTTTGCGTCATCGGTATTATTAGGGCTAGTTATTGATAATATGTCACAGTCTCACGCTACATTCATAGTCTCCCCCTGTCCTTATTTCTGCTGATATAGATAACGCTGTAGATTCAGAATCACTATATAATCATTACTTGATTAACAATGCGGAAAACTCAAAATCTTAATTACGTGTTTTAATTTGATCATATTTATATATTGTATGCCAATAATAAAAGAGAGAGAGCTAAATAAAATGTGGTATGATTCCAATAATTAATTTATAAAATTATAGTATTTACTGATAAGATAAGAACTAATATAATATATTTTTGAATATTGTTTACAAATAAGACTACAATATTCATAAAAAATAGTAAGTGTGATCACAGTGATTTACTAAAACTCCAATAAATATACCAGGTGTTAAAAGGGATAGCGGCCTGCTGGCGGGCACCTAGCGGCTAACGTTTCACTTTCGGCAAATATTTTTTGTCTAAAATAGTCTAAAATTAACTTTAAGAATAGTCTTGTAAAAATAAACCATAGTTTAAGCCATAAAAATTAAAAATAATAACAACAACAAACCAATGGTTTCTTAGAGGAAGGCCGCCACTTACCGCAGTTGCCATTTTTCTGAAGACTAGCTGCCACTTATTCGGAAATCATCGCTTTTATTGCGGCCAGCAGAAAGACGTAACTAAAACAGGTTTTTCCCATAATCATCCATTGTTATACTACTGTATAGATTTAATAATAAAAAACTTATAATATTTTTTATTAGTTTAGCTCCGGCCCAGTGTACTGATCCTTTAGAACTTGCGAAATGCTGCAGACTTATAAAGAGTTAGTTTAGAAGTCTTTGGTAAACGATTTAGTCTTGTGGCGTTTGATCGTATGTTAGGTAGGGATTTGGAGATGTGGTGTGAAAATTGCTTAATTTTGTTGTTGTTGTGGAACATATTAGTGTCTCCGAAGTAGACATATTTGATATAGAGATCGCACTCCTGTGACTCGTGTGAAGGATGGTTTGATTTGAGTGTGTGTTTGAAGTTTATGTTGTTAAAGTGGTTAATATAAGGTGAGAAAAAAACTAAATGAGAATACATGCATAATCTTGCCTGTATTTGTATGTATTTGCAAGGCCATGGATGGACATTTATAACATGCATAATCATACAAGTATTTACACGAAAATGGATGGCCATAAATATTATCAATGATGATGGACGAATATACATTGTAAACGTTGTTAATTTATATCGACAGATCATGGATTTATTTACATAGCACATAATTATATTATAAGTAGCCTATATTCTATTTTTATTTATTTAATTATTTTGTTTGTGATTTCCAGCATTCATTTATATTTCAACTTTCAATTTGTGGTGTGTGCCGCGCCTGTGATGATCGCACGTGCGATTATATATCTATATATATATATAGTTAGATAGGATTTCTATTAGGGTGCCAGCTATCTTTGAAAAAAGGATATTTCCATGAAGAATACCACTTTGTGCTTTGAAGTCAGCCGCCAGCTAGGCCATATTATGTGCGGATGTGTGTTATAGTATAGGTTATCCTGAGTCGATAAAAACATTTTCCTTTTTTAGAACATATTATAATAATGTAATACAAACATTATAATAATAATAGTATAATGTTGGAAGATGTGATAAAAAGTGCCATAATGTTTAGTATTTTTCAATTCGGTGTCCTATTTTCTTAATTACAAATTTGTAAATGTTTCTTCCAGTTTAATTTATGTGATGGTTTTTTTTATCAGTACTGTCTGGTTGTTTTTGATTGTATGTTATTGTCATCTTAGCAGTAATTAGTCTCGTGATGTCACTGTTGTTTGCTTTTATACTCATAATTAAGTATAACGCAGTCCCAGAGCCGCGATTTTTTCTTTAGGGAGGTAACACTCAAATTTTCCGACGGATACAAAACATTGAAACAAATTGACATATAATTTTGTTTATTCAAAAAATTGCAGAAAGTAGACACGTACATCTTACATCATAGCTACATAATTCCGACAACAAATAGAATCATCCGACATAATTGTGTTTGTCCGACAAAAGCATTACTTCTGCCCCTCCACCATGCCAGCGCCGTTACTGTAACATGTTTAAAATAAAATATATACTTACACACCATTTAGAGTCATACTGTTGAGAAATAAAATATAAATTTGTTAAAGCTTACGTCACTATGATAATGATTGTTAGGCGGCCGGTTTAAATCTATGCTACCAAGAAAGCCTTTATTGAGCTTTATATATTTTATTAATGTCTCTGAGACCTATTGATAATTTATTAATAGTTTGCATTATTGTTAAAGTAATTTTTAAACATAATTAAATTATTTTTTAACTAAATTTTAGCATTATAATATACTTATAGCTTATATACTCGGCGTAACATATAGTTCTTATTGATATATAATTATAACATGAAACCATGCATGCATATATTGACAGTGTGATTGCAATTACTTAGTATACTTTGTCTTTATGACAGCTATAGTATTTTTAGACAGTTCACAATAAAAAATGGTTATTACATATGTTTAATGTCCAAATCAAATACTAATAGGACAATTTAACTTTAGTTTAACTTTTACACATTTTATTACATATTTTTAATGTCCAAATCAAATAGGACAATTTAATTTTAGTTTAACTTAAGTTCAATATGATACAATCACACTTCTAAATTATAGACAATGACATGGTAGTTAAATTTTAAATCAAAATAAGAATATTACAAGTCTGAATACAGTCTACAGAATAGGACATTGTGGTTATATCAAATTTTGTTTGCCTGCATTTTTTATCTATAAATATGAATATGATGTCACAAAACAGAATAATGATATTTCATAATGAACATTATTTGCACATAAAATAGGATAGGCATTCATACTTCTTATATTACAGGAATGTTAAAACTATACCAACTGGTTTATTACTAAAAGCCTTTGTGAACAGTTTATTTAATCAATGTCAATGAAATAGGTTGGAATTTATAGATATACTATAGCATGGAATATCTTACTCCAGAAATCTGGAACAATCTATAATAATATATCCACATTTTTCAATTCACAACATATATACACAGCAATTTTTAATTTTTCAATAAATACTTTTATAAAATAATAATAATTTTTTTAACTTAGCTTTATTTATTTTTATATGTTTTATATAATATTATCCAACCTGTTTATTTACTATTTACTTAATAATTATGTTAATTTGTAAGGTTCATTCAGCTAATGTCAATATTCATTACATAATTTTGATTTAAATTAATTTATTTATATAAAAATGTTTAATTAATTTATGTCTCATTTTTACTTTTAAATTTTCTTAAATTAGTATATAATAAAAAATAAATTAACAAATTAGTTAATATGACCAGCTATTCTTATTATGATCTACAATATTCTCATTCTATTTTGTCATAAAACACTCTTACTGATACATTTACAATACACAAGGTTACTACCATCCAGAGTTGGTGAATTTAGATCTGTTTTTTTAAATGCTAAAATGGGATAAAATATTGAGGTAATATCCAATGTCACCTACCCCCTGATCTTATAAAGATATTCAAAAGTTAAAAAAAATTTAAATGATAAATGCTAGATTTTTAAAACATTTTACTACATAAAAATCTGTTTTTTAATACATTTATATATGCAGTCTTAGCTTTAAAAATACCAGAATTTTCAGTGCTTCACTGGTTATAGGTTATGCTTAATGCATTGCCATGGGCATCCATTGATTTTTGACCCTGTCCAGTTTTGAAAACATAGAGGTCTGGTGACCCTGTCTATATAAACAATTCTATATGCTGTAGATCATTTGATGTCTATTCCATTTGATTATTAAAGAAAGCCTTCACAATTTTTATATGCTTAAATTATAATTTATTTATTTTCAGAACTTTAATTTTTTAGTAAGTTAGTTGTGCCATATTTGTTAGGATTAATTACAAATGAATAGAAATAATAAGTAATTATTTTTGTGTATCTCAAATTTTCAAATATATAAAAAATATTACATTAATATTAAAATATAGAATAAATATACACATCCTATTTTATATACATGTATAAATATTCACATTATAATATGGGAAATTCTTACTCTGTTTAGTGATGTCAAAAATTGATACACCCACAACATCCAATTTAGACTTTTAATATTCTCATTTATGTTTGTGATTGTGATAGTATAATATTGAACATAAATTGTCCCATTCAGACATGAAAAATCTATAAAAGGAAGACTCTATCAGATATGTTGTGCATGAGATATAGCTTTAACTTGCAGTTTCCAAAGATCCTATAAAAGATCTTTCAAATTACAATAATAATATATATTATATTACATAAACAATAAAAATAAATATATAACCAGTAGATTATTTACTTAAAATAATAATCACAGTTAAAAAATAAAATCAGTTATTCTTTCAGACAGTTAGTACCTAAATATGTAACTTAAGTTTTAGTATAAATTAGATATATATAACTATACTTATCTGTCCAGAGAGTTAGTAAATATTTATTACAAATCTGAATTGTTTACTATTCATATAACTGTCTAAATCATATACAAAGAACAGGTATATATAGTGAAAATTAATCTGGTTGACTCATTGTAGGTAAACTAGTCAGCCCAGCTAAATCTTGTCCCTTAGCTTGGAAGCCAAATCAATTTATGACAGTTGCCTGTATATTAGTCAGAGCCATAGTAACAATAGAGAAGAACTGATAATAAGCACAATATTTTTATAGTGTCTTTTGTATTCTCTAAAAATGTGGCATCCATAAGTAATTTAAAACAAAATAAATGTTGTATTTGATCTTCCATCAGTCATGTTAACTTCAATTATAGTAAACAACTGTAGTAAGTTGTTTTAATCAATGGATTTAAATCTATAATGGACTCTGATTCTTTTATTTTGAATTGATTTCTCTTCTTCAAAATTTATTTTTTATTAAAATATGCATCTAAATCTGTATGCAGTACCAACCATGCAATCATTTCTCAAATGAAACCTTTGTTACTTTCATTTATTTATATTCTTTAGTTTTAATAAAAGAAATAGGCAAAATTAGACCATTTTTTCATCATACACATGTTCTGGTAGGCCTAGTTGTTTAGACAAAAATATATATTATATTTTCCAAATAATAATAAACTTTTTAAAAATGTTTTATAATAGATCACTAACCTTTTTTCTAATTTAAATAACCATTCTGTGTCAAAGCATATGAAACTGAGTTGCTCAAATTATATAAATTCATCTAATTGCTTTAACTTTGTTAGTTTTTCCCATCCTGCAGCTGATGACACCATCAAAAACTTTCTCAAAACATAATTTATTGAAACTATTAATTTCCCCTATATTTTTTTATAATTTTACATATGTCATTAAATTTACATTTGAAATTTTTTAAGCTATTATAAAATATCTACCAAAAGTTCTTTATATACACATATAATTAGGTAAAGCCATTATCCTAAAATTTTACTAACTTACTTGATGTTTTTACCAATTGTATATCTTATATTGTTGTATTTTCTGTCATAATCAGCATTATAAACTCACTATAGTCATGACTTACATTTTTTAAAGCCTATTTCTATAATATATTTTTATATTATTACTGTCTGTTCTATTCATTTGACATATTTTGCTATATATTGTTTATTTGAATGGGTAATAGATAAATAGCCATATCAAATGTTTCTCTTATATTCTTAATAATTTAACAATTATATTTTATACTAGATATTATTTTCTATAATTCTATTTTTAATGTTATGTTGTTATTAAAATTTTCATACTAAATAACATCATTTATTCAGTAACTTTATCTTTTGTTTCCTGAATTGTTCTAGATTCTAACAATATGCATAAGTTATATGGCAAATATATACTATTTTTGTACCATAATATACATTGAAAGTATTTTGAAACCACTGGAGAATACTACTCTTTGTCAGGTCAGTATAATTAAGTTAAATAATTATTTCTGTTGTTATGAACAAACAGGATTTTAAAAAACTATTTTTTATATTTATGCTATTCATATTGAGTAAAACTAATTTTTAATACATATTAATGTATCATTTATATAGATTAACTTATAGTGTAGTATAATATTTATTGTTATCAATATATATATATATATCAGAAGTTAGACAACATATTCATTAAGCTACATAGTCATATTTTATATGTGAAAAGGACAACAAATATATCAGTTTAGACAATAAAATAAATGATACTTTTACACATGATAAATTATTTAAAATGAGATAGCAATATTTTAATGATTTGCAAGAAACATAATTAAGAATTTGATTATCTCATTTTTAATGATTTTTAGATAGAGATAACCAATTATACTTTATTGATATAAGCCAACACATTTTTTGACATTTTTGACAAAGATTTGTTTTATGAATATTTTATTTCAAATAACACCCTAAGGCGCCTATTTGTTAAGTACAGCCCCCTTGTGAAAATATTCTAGATACAGCCTGCAACTTATGACTAGTTACAATAAGAAACATAATTATTCTTCTTTAATTGGTTCTCATCAATATTCTTGTAACTACCATAATGTAACTACCATATACACATTCATATTCTGTCAGATCTAATGTCTCTTAAATTTATAAACCTTATAACCTTTAATAGTAATTCCTAATGTAAGTGTATTTATATTATCTATATTTATTATATGTTAAGCTCAGAATTACATAGCACAGAAGCACATAGAATTCTCCATGAGCGCTACAATAATGTATCAATGAATTTTGACAGACAGATTTATCAACAGATAAATTCTTCCCGATTATAAGCATTATGTGCAATTGCGCAAACTATGGTGAAGGGCTTACAAGTTAGACACGGCAGTTGACAGGCGAGAGTGTGGCCTAGTGGTAGGTGGTTTGCTCACAGTTCGCTGGGTTGCATGTTCGATCCTGTATTGATGAGGGGCAAATACCCTAAAACCAGTTTGCAGATGGATTTATTTGTCGATTACTGTGTCTATCAAAATTCATCTATACATATTTAATAACCTTTTATAATATGGTGTAAAAAGGTTGAAAAATTTAAACTTGACATATATATAATTGTGAAAAATTGAATGTTTGTTTTTATTTATAAAAAAAAATATATATATATATATAGATCACTTTGTAATCTCAATAGTAATCTCAATAGCCTAGAAATATTATTTAGTTCTCTATATTTAACTTTATGCATGTAAAAAGTTTGTATGTTTTCATATTTGTTTTAAAGTACAACATATTGGTTTATATTTATGTTTGCTTTCTATTGATTTAAATGAGTTCCAAATTTATTTGTTTGCAGAAAAGTATTTCAAAATTAAAATGACTTAAATGTTCACTGTTTTGTAATGGTCATTCTTTTACATTTTCATTGATTAGCCCGGCGGGCGTATAGGGACCATGTTTGAAATTGTTAAACCTTTACTATAGTTCGGTCATCATGGCGCTAATATCTCCATGTTTTACAGGTAACTAGCCTGTGTGTGAGAGAGAGTGAATGACGTCGTGCATTGCTCGCAACTCATCAACCAATCAGCACAAGGGAACTAATCAATCGAGTGACTGCACAGGTTGCTGGTGAGAGAGTGAATGACGTCGTGCATCGCTCGCAACTCATCCACCAATCAGCACAAGGGAACTAACCAATCGAGTGACTGCACGGCTTGCTCCTGGGAGAGTGTCATTCATGTCAATTCCAGCTCCCCCGCCACCGCCGCCCCCGCCCCCACCGGCCGCCTTCAAGGGACCTCCCCTCTCCTCCAAGTCGGGCGGGGGAGGCGGGAAGAACGCGAATGCCCTACTCAAGGACATCCAGCATGGCGCCCGTCTGAAAAAGGTGGTCACTAATGACCGAAGTGCTCCTGTTGTGTCGAGTAAGTTTTTCTGATCCTTAGTTAGAGCTGTATCTGAACTTTCTAAAAAATTGTGGTATCTGCGCTTTCTAAAAAGTTAGGGTATCTGCGCTTTCTTAAAAGTGATAGATTATATATATAAATTTTGGCCAGGGAGGAAAAACTTGATAGTCGGCGTAATTTTTTATTAGAAAGACTTATTCTGTTTTATCGTCATTTATCAAAGATCATTATATTTTTTGTGGAATACATTACAAACTTTAATAACTATTCTTGAAAATTATAATGTATCAGAAGAGCAAATGCTACTTAGCTTTGGATCACTTTAAATATTTTATTGTCATTTGCACAACCTCAAAAGAGCAACATAATAGTGATTACAAAAATCGATATATTATGTGACAAATGAAAACAGAGATAGTTTTGAAAAACGAACTTCTAAATTATTTTAAAAATAAGTACGTTTTATAAAAATTGTGAAATTTTTATTCTTAAATATCAGACTATAAAATCCTTTTATATGCCTTGTAAAGTTGGTAAAATTTTAAAAGAATGCATTATAATATGTTGAATTATATTTTCAAAAAAATGTAATAAGCGTACATATTTAGGAAGGGGGTGTTCCGCACTACATTTGGATACATTTAGGTTTTGGTAACGATTCACATAAGAACGGCGATGCTGGTTGCAGTTTTTGTTGGTAAATATAAACGTGTTTGAATCGAAGGATGAAGGTTATTATTCATTTGAAATCACCTATGATTGTGAAGTTTAATCCGGGGTATTATTTATGTACCTCTATACAACAGCTGTACAGGCAGAGTGTATAGTAGCGGAGGGCTCCGACATAATACTGATAACTTTTGCGGTGTAGTGGCGGCAATCAATGTCTTTTGTCAGCCTGACGATTATATTATCCAGCTCATTAGAAGTTAGCTCTAAGAAGTTGCAGCGCAAGTGTATTGATTGATTAAATAATATCTTTTGGCTGTTCTTTTATAGATCAACACTGCTAACTGGCTGATGTGATCAATATTAATCACATCCAGCCAAAATGAGGGTATTATTGTCACTTAAATACGATCCTTACTACTGTAATCTTGAACCTGTATTTATGTGTGTATGTGTATAATATACTAATAGCTATGTATCTGACGAAACTTGTTTTATGTGCGGTGTATCTCCACAAATCATTCCCTTATTGATTTTAATACTATATTTGACTGCACCACATTTTAATTCATGGTGTTGTTTGTAGTGTCTGATGACTGTTTTTAATCCATAAATATTTTACTCGAATGGGGAACACTATTTAATTGTATTGAAACTAGTTTCGTGTGCTCAATCTTGGCAAGTTATAATGGCACACTTTGTTTAAGACTAGCCTATTAAAGATGTCAGCTGTTTTTATTATTTGGTTACCTCTATTATTTGGATTCTATATTATATATTTATAGCATATTTTATTGGAAATCAAATTAAACCATGTCAATATGATTCTACAATTTAACGATAGTGTGCCAGTGTTTTAATAATCACTTTCTTTCTCGTTTTAATAAATCCTTTCCAATCGGTCGCTATAGTAAATTAATAATAGATGAAAATCATCCCATACGTCTATAACGACAATATGACATATTTCCTACATCGAATTTCAGAACATTTACAACTTACTTTTCATTGGCTGTTGTGCAATATTTACTCATGTATAT
>JAUZND010087241.1:0-15492 GCA_034780555.1 Coelogynopora nodosa | reverse complement strand
GGGGAGATACCGACGATTCTATTTTCTATGTGAGTGATATGAGCGAGTAAATAGATATTTTGGTGAATATACGTAGAAAATAATTGTTTTGAGTAATAGTAGTGTGTACTCTCTGTCGTGGCAAAGGTCGAAATTACCACTTCACTTAAATATATACTTAGCGACAATATTAGTAAGTGAAAATCCTAGTCGTGATTGAGAGGACAGGAGTGTGAAAAGAAGGCTAAGGTGGAAAGTGAGAGATCAAAACTTTATAATTAAAAAAGTTAGGCATAAAGAATTCGCTTCATTTCGTCACTCAAAAGATTATCGATTCCAGAATAGTGTTGCGGTGATTTTACATTGATTTTATATCTGGATGATTAATTCTAAAATGTTTATTTTGCAAATATTTAATTTTAATACTTAATTCTAGTAAAGTATATATTTTTTATTCTATGTAAAAATGGGACCAGAGGCTCTTTCGAAATCTAGAGTTGGTTTCTTTGTGGTAAATTACATTGAACCAAGCATTATAATTTACATATTGAAATAATAACATATGAAATATAATTATAAAAGCTCGTTAGTATATAAAAATAGTATTTTTAAACAACGGAATATTACATGTAGAATAGAAATGTACTTATATTATCAGATTACAGTGATATTTTATTTTAATAGACTGTTAATTTTATTTTTAGAAAATTTCCTTTTTAAAATTAAATTCACCAAATGCGGAAATTAAATGTTGGATGCGGAAACGCAACTTTAATAATGATTTAAACGGTTACATACATATACTATAGACATACATATTTTTAGTTTAAGCATTATTACAAATTCTGGCATTCTTTTTACAAGATACGAGTATTCAAGTGATTTCCTCATAATCAGTTGTGATAACCCAATTTATAGTGTGTATTTTAATTCGTGATTATATTGTTGGGGTTTAAATTGGCAAATTAAGGAAGTATATTAAATGTTGAAAGGAGTATTCTCAGCAATTTTCTGGCAAAGCTATAATAAGTTTTATATCCGCTTATATCAGTTTGATTTCTTTAATCGATCGTACGAACTATTGTTATGAAATTTTTCTTTTGAAATGTTTCCATGTCTTCGCTTAGCAGGTAGGTAACTCAATTTGAAGGCAAAGTTTTTTGTTTTTACGTTATTGAATTAGAATAATCATGACTGAAATTTCTGTTCCATGTACTTTTTATATCCAAATGTATAGCATCCACTCGTTTATGTTTCCAACGAGTTAGATTCCAAACAAATTATATCAGTGGCAAATAGGCCTACTTTTGATTGTGATGATAATCATAATACTGTTTTATAGTTTAATTCAACTGTATTATTTTACAATAATAAAAACTGGATTCAATATATTCATTTGGTAAATAATTAAATAGTAATACAATTATTGATTAATATAAAATATACCTTGATGTGAATTTATTGTCGTTTATTTTTTATAAATATGTTTTACTAAATTTAGTGTTAATTAATTAATTGGATTCGAAGTCAAAGAATAAAATTCTGAAATTAAGTTTGGAACCAGGAAAGTGTCTTGTTACAGAAAGATATAGCACATACAGATAAAAAAACTACCTATTGATAGAGAATGACAATAGCAGCTGGCTTATATAATGACTACATATAATAATCACAATGACTTGCAACAAGAAAAAAAAAATTTTTGGACAAATATTATTATTATTTTTAATTACTTTATAAATAATAGGAAGGTTAGAGGATTTAACATAGTTTTACTTCTATTGATAATTTGTTGAAACAGTTTTTGTTGTTGGTAGTCTACTATTACTATAGTATTCTTATAAAATCGTATTTTTAAATTCTAAAGTGTTCCGTATTTTCTCCTACTTCTCCATAGTTTTGTACTAGCGTATCGTCAATACCATAGATATGGATTGTTTGTTTATTCTTATACCTTATATACCTCATAAACCTTATATATTAAAGAGAGAGACAGGAATCTATTTATATCTATGGTCAACACTATTCATCTGACCACGTGTGGTCAATATATGGAACAACATTTCCGATAATTATCTTTTAATTATTAACTAGATGTCATTATAGTTGTAGGCTGTATTTATCGTATATTAGTTTTCTAGAATGAACACCTAGAATTGAAAAATTGCCCAGTCTTAAATCAAACACGTTGTTAAATGTGGAAGTGCATACACTCGTCACAACAGATTATAGCAACAGCGACAACTGATACACAACGACCACAACTCTGAGTAAGAATACCGTTTTGTTAACGTAAACATAACTGGGACAATAAACGTGTCAATATGAAAGGTTACATTTAATGGTGGGTGCACAATGCAACTGGTCATGGATTAAACAGCTTTCATTAACGACGAAAAAACACTTTATTTGTAGGATTAAAAACTTTGATGAAGCAAAGCTATGCATAACCAGATTTTTAGTGTACACATATTTTAGTGTTCTGAATAACAAGAAAATTTCACTACTTTATTTACCAAAAAGTTTTAGGAAACCTATAAATGTCTTATTTTATATACACAGAACATTGGAATTTATCTGTACACCTGTACGTATTAACAAAAATTTGTGAGAACTAAGGCATAATTGGAAAATTTATACGAAGACACATTGTTCATAGTACAGACAGAAAGGACATTTTAATGGACAAGGAGAAATACAGAAGAGATATATCAGAGATTTATTATGAACAAAATAAAAGTAGAAATTATATATTTCTGTCAATCATAAATAACATTGGTTGACATATATAGACATCTTTCTGAACAGTTAATTTTGAGTCGTCTGTTATCTACACGCATATATTGTAATGCTGGGATTCGAACACAATAACATTTCCGGAGTTCTTAATCAACCAACTAAGTATCTAAATTTCATTAATAAAATATATAGAGACTTTATAAGTAAAACTTAAAAACATGGACGAATTCGCATAATACTAATATATGTTTCTAATATTCGCAATATTGTATACCATATTTTTCTAAATGTAGATTGAAGAATTGGTAAAAATAAAAAAAAGAATTGGTCTGTGTGTAATGCACACATATTCATAAAATACAAAAATTATAATTTTACAATATTAGCTTTCTTTAGTGCATTATTTCCTTGATTCGGGTTATATTTTGCGATAAGAATACACATTTTTTCTCACAATTCCTATGTTTATAAATATTTTTTCACTAAGCAAATATTTTTTGGGAAAATACTGCAGTTTACAATCGTTAAACATTTCGTTAAAATTATTTCATATGTTTGGTTTCAAAAGTAAACATTTGACGCAGGCCTATAATATGTATATGTATATATTGACTCAGAAGATAGACGGGTATCCAAAATAGAAATCAATCAAATTGACTTGAAAATATTCCATTTGGGTGGCGCTGAGCGAGAAAAATAGAGTTTTTAGTTATATAGCAAATAATCTCGTCTACGTTATCCAGTTGCTATTATCCGATTGATTAGCTTTTCTTGATACGTATAAGTTTAATGAATTTTCTATTTGAAAAAGAAGAAAATGTTGCAGAATAAAATACTTTCTCACACTATTGTGCGATATTGAAAAGGGGGGAGGAGATACAGCTTAAGGTGGTAGGAGATGCAGCTAAAGGTGGTAGGAGATGCAAGATACAGCTAAAGGTGGTTGGAGATGCAGCTAAAGGTGGGAGGAGATGCAGCTAAAGGTGGTAGGAGATGCAGCTAAAGGTGGGAGGAGATGCAGCTAAAGGTGGGAGGAGATGCAGCTAAAGGTGGGAGGAGATGCAGGTAAAGGTGGGAGGATAATAAATAACTAATAACTTCTGACTACTACATATTGTTTATATATACTCCTATTTACTATTGTATACTATTGTCCATTCTAATACTGCACTGCACACTTGTTTAAGCATCAAAATAAACAATATTATTATATAATGAGTTGTGTCAGCTTGACACTGTGGAGTGCAGGTAATGGTTGATAGAAATACTTTGAAAAATATCCAAAAAACGTCATTTGTTTATGTTTTGTGAGTTAAATAATATATGTATATATATTTTTAGTTCGCATGTTGCATGTAACGTTATTAATTTGTAACGACGGTTTCCTTAACGATATAAAATTTCACTTGGATATCTTTGTGTATTATAATTAATGCGTGTATTTATTTCATCTTCATATATAGTAAAATAAAAATTGTTATGGAGATATCAATCATTGAGACATCTGGAGACTTAAGATATGGCAATATATATATATATATATACAGTATATTGAGGCTAATTATCGCATACATAAAACACAGGAAAGAAAGAAATAATTAGACTTATTTACATTATAAAACATGTTTGCATATTTTGTTAGTGTTTTATTATTTTTATTGAGTAAATATATGCTAATTAATAAACTATTGTTTTTAAATAACTGATATGAATAATACGATGGGTGACTTATGACATGTCAAATAAAATTAGACAGGCAATAGCATAATCCAAATTACTAATTAAAAACTAAATATTAGAAAAGACTTTAAATTTCTAATTTCCTGTATTCTATTCCGAATTAATTATAAGCATGAATTTCGATATGTCATCTTCAGTTACTAAATTATCTATACATTATTTTGTCTATTAAATTCAATAAAATAAATTTGTTATAAACTATCATTGCAGTTTTCGGTTTATAGAGAATGCATTAACATATCACGACATATACGTATTATTTGAACCCTCAAGGCAAGCAATATGAGAATATGTCTGTGCTTATAATACATGCGGTTACGAGTTGGTCAGTGGTATTTTTGAACAAGAATCGTTTCGTCTAATAATAATAATAAGTCCTCATCTTTACTTGTCCTTCTGTCCCATCTTATCAATCGATCACATTTCTCGAAATTTATTTTTTCTTTTCACCCCTCCATTCGGCGGCAACTCTCTAGTATCTATACTAGGTCTATAATACATTTTATTCTATCAATTCAATTGATTGCAGCACGCCAAGTGAACGGTTTGTCTGGCAATAAATGCTCACTCCACTCGTCCCCGGGCCTTCTCCCCCATTATATGGCTGTCTGTCCCTCTCATACTTCGGCAACCTATCGATGTGTACTTGCTGTCCCATTATGTTATTACTGGTTTAACCACTACTGTATGATGTAATGCTGAATGTATTTTGCCTGACTATGTTATACTGTAGTTCTATTTTTGACCGCAACTGTAATAATAGTTTCTCCTATATACTCCCTTTTGTAAAGTTATTTTGCGTTCTTTAGAAGCTCGATTTGAATGTTAAGTATTTGAGCATGATGTAATTTAATTGTTTTCGAATACGCATTGTTTTATGTATATAAGGAAACTGTTACTTACAATCGATTTTTGAAATATGTTTGCCGTTTGTAAAATCATTGATTTTGAACCCATTAAGGAAATACTTCAAGATATTATTGAACAATTTCATTTAGAATAATTATTTTTCAATTATTTTTTTCGATTATTTAGGAAAATAGGTGCAGCGACCTGAACTACACTTCCTTTAACTGTATTCAATGTTTATGTTAGGAAAAACATATATAACATTCTACTATTGTTCTGTCAATAAAGGGTCAAGTGTGATATAAAATAAGGAATCATTTGTTAAATATTTTTGACTTAAAGGTTTGAAATTTATCAATGAATTATATTGTATATTTGAAAGTATTTATTTGCTTTCATATACTATTGTTGAGTTAGATTAATAACTATCGTAGTATTTGCTTACATATCATCAATATTTCTAATATTTTAGTTTTATCTATTTCACACAAAAAAAAATTGCTTAATATTTGTAACCTACTTATATTTAAACTACTTACTAAACTACTTACTTAAACTACTTACTTAAACTACTTACATTGCTTAAATATTGTAACCTACTTACATTTAAAACACCTACTGTTTCCTATAAATATGATTTAAGTTATCTACATAGGCTTTCTGTTCAAATATAGGCAATTTGTTATCCATAAAAATTGTCGGTTTGTCTGTGTGTGTATCTTCTTCCGTGAAAAAAATAAAATTGGTCAAATGAAAATAGTAATATTCCACAAGTGAAGTAAACATAAATAAAAAGCTATATATTTTATTAAATATTATATCTATTTATATATTCAGACACGTTTTTAACCGCAACAGGAGTAGGGCACAAAGATTCACATATAGTGTAACTCTGATATGCTCTGTTACATTTCATGTCGAAATATATAAATGATTATGACATTAAATAAACATTTTATTGATTCATTTCATTTAATTTTTTAATGCACCTCGCCATATGAGATATGTGACGTACAAGTGACGCGCATATTATTCATATTGAATTATTATTAATATTTAGAACCCCCAAGGTGCAACATCGTCAAATTATAACCTGTTGGAGGGGGAGGGATAATTACTACACACATTTTAACTGTTGACTGTGAGAAATTTCATCGAAATTTGCAAACTTATTTCATATCTTTGTCTAGTCTATATACTTCTACGCATAGTATAATATACGCATTATAGGATAAAGACATTCAATTGTATGAGTTGATTTGTATAGGATGGTCGCAGACACCTGGAATTCGTTAATATACTCGTATAAATTCGAAGGTACTCAGATTATTTTTGTCATACTTGAATTATTTTTGTCATACTTGAATTATTTTTGGTGTGCAATTTTTTATATATTATAAGAATAAAGTTTTGCAACGATGTCACATAGACATAATTGTTGGATTTTAGTGTTAAGCTAAGCATCAAATAGTAACAAAACTATTTTGGTTCCACATTTATCGGTCATGCTGCTTTAGCAGCGGACCTTTTTCATGAATTCTGCTCGCTGTTTCTATAGATGACCCCATCGTGAGATGGAGCTCTCTTGTGCAGACTTGGTTGGCAAAATGATTTTCTTGAAAGCAAGTGTCAGTTGATAACTCCCAGTTGTTGTAGCTTGCGTGTGATTATATATTTAGATCCGTTAGGTCACGGAGAATGTGACTGGAGTTAACACTCTTTGTCTTACATCAGAAAACCCGACGGACTTCTTGAATTCCAAGAAGAAGGATCTCGAGCAGCAGCTGCTCCGGTGGTTGCGATGAAGAAGAGAAGCTAAGGCGATGATAGAGCGGCCGGGGATATAATATGTGTGCTCGAGCGGACAGCTCGTACAATACGTACCATAAACAGCGTCATTTAGCACACATATATTTACCTTAACCCTTAACCCTGCATTTATAATTAAAACCGTGAACAACTAATCAGACCTAAAAAATATTAGATTTTTTAGATTATTATTATTATTATTATTATTTTAAAAAATTCAATAAAAATAGAAATGTACCCAAAGTATACCCGAATATGTTCGAATTATTTTTGTGAAGTTAATGCAACCACCTCGTTTATAATAACAGATGGCATTCTGTTTTTTTAATCTAATTGTTGAAACGAATAATAACATCTAATTACTATATATTTATTAGTATGACAATTATCGACGAAATATAATTTATATAAACGTAATGATTGTTGATAAAAAAAGGACGTCGTTGATGTCACTGAGGACGTCGTTGATGTCACTGAGGACGTCGTTGATGTTACTGAGGACGTCGTTGATGTTACTGAGGACGTCGTTGATGTCAGTGATGACGTTGATTATGTCACTGAGGACGTTGATTATGTCACTGAGGACGTCGTTGATGTCACTGAGGACGTCGTTGATGTCACTGAGAACGTCGTTGATGTTACTGAGGACGTCGTTGATGTTACTGAGGACGTCGTTGATGTCACTGAGGACGTCGTTGATGTCATTGAGGACGTCGTTGATGTCAGTGATGACGTCGTTGATGTCATTGAGGACGCCGTTGATGTCATTGAGGACGTCGTTGATGTCAGTGATGACGTCGTTGATGTCACTGAGGACGACTTACATCGAAAAGTGACCAGTGTTTTCTAATATAAAATAAATCGGAAATGTACCATTTAAATATATTTCAATTTATGAAAGAACATGGTATCAAATACACGCAACCGCCATTTGGTGGTCCAATTGCGCGCGAATAATGACGACTTCTACCATTTTATATAGATTATAAATTGGTGACGAATACTTTCCGCTATATTTATGATTCTACTTTTTTATTTAAACTGTTGTGTTTATAGATTTGATAATTGACATTTCTATTATTTATTACATAGTAATTGTTATCCTATCATTTTTATATTAGTGTGTTTCATGTATCCGATAATTAATTCTATGTATATAAAAAAAGAAAATAATAGATTTATTGCGGATACAGTTTTATATAAATTTTGCAATTATATATCTGTATTCTATATTCATTATTAACATACATTTTAATTATTTGAATTATATGCTAATATAATGCTAAATTCCATATATACATAATATTTTTCTACATTTAATTGGAAAAGCATAAAATTACTTTGTCAATTTAGAATTTTAAATAATGAAATTTAAGTCCAGACGATGTAAGAGTGAGCCGTTTATTCCATAAAATCTGTATTTTTAAAAAGACGCAAAATGGAGGAACTCAGTGTTGGTAATTCAATATATACGCGCGACATTAAAGTGTAACAAATGTTATTTCCCGTGACATTTCTTGAAACAGTTCTGGTAAAAACGATCAATGTCATGTACCTTTTATAACGGAGGAATAATATGGTTTTTCTTGAGAGCAGCACCACATGTTTCAAATCAAAAGACCCCTTTTTCTAATGTCAACAGTATTGGTTTGAGAATAGAAGCGTACACATCTCATGTGTTTAATCTGTTAGAAAATATTATTTCTTAATATTTGTCTATTTGTTTTTAGATAACAATTTTCTGGCTGTATGGTTTTCTGTATATAAGCAACAGAATACAAATCCATTGATGCGCGTTATTTAATATTCGTAATAATTCTTTTTTCCCCAGGAAAACCTTTTTTAAAATATTTTAATACAATTGAGGAATTTGTGGAAATGTAAACCCTAGAATAGGGATTATAGTTGACAACGTTTTCTTAATCTGGATAACACGACTTAACCAGAAATTGTGTACACTGTAAGTCTATCTAATTTGAGTCAATCAATCTATACGTTGGCCATTTTCTCATTAATGTTAGATGAATAAGCGCATTTCAAAAGAATTTATTGAAAAAAGACTTGTAAGTATTTTGGAAACATGATATCAATTATAATCTGTCACTAGTTTTATTTGAACACCCCATTCTGTTCTAGCTGGTGCTGTATGATGTTTACAATGGAACGCAAACAAAGCAATAAAATCTTTTTTTTATTTACTTCTTATTTTAAACAGATATAAGTAAGAGATTTTTCTGCCATATTTTAGTTGTAATAGATTGTTACACAAATAACAGATTATGAGTATACATCCTATTAAGGGTCGAAATATTGCTAATACATGCATAGAAAATGCTTATAAAATTACCTATTATAAACGAATAAATAATAATTTTTAGAACATTTATAATATTGTTAAGTTGAGATACTGAATAAGATTGAGAATACTTTTCAATCCTATATGTTATGTATTTGTATCTATCTTTTTTTAAGCAAGTAGGAATACAATAAGTGAAGCTTTATAAATAATTAAACATAGCTCTTATTGAACTTTTATAAAAATATTAAAAAATGGACCAAATGAAAAATGCAGATAGACAAAACCAAAAAAAATTATCCATTAAAATTATACTATAAATATTTCAAACTAAATAACAATAACATTATCCACATTATTATTTCAATTATTGTAATTATTCGAAAACTATGAGACTTATTAGGATAACATATTTTAATTTAATTTTTGTCTATATTTAATTTCCTTGTTTATATAACAATGTAATTACGAACAACAAGTTTAAAACTATTTACAAGTTATGTATCCTTCATTCAATAAATGTCTATTTAGAAGTGATGTATTCTTCATACAATAGAAGTCTATTTATAAGTGATGTATTCTTCATACAATAGAAGTCTATTTATAAGTTATTCGTCAGCTATAAATATCAAACATCCAATTTTAGTTAAACATATGTTTCACGCACATAGCAATAATACTTATGGTAATTGGAAATAAAATTTATAGAATTATTTAAATCAATATATGTATTGTTCAGACTACATATACCAAAAAACATATTCTGTTATAGAATCTTCCCAAGTCAAATTTACAAAAGCTAAATGTACTAAGAATATATAGACCTACTAGTTTTCAACCACTTTTTCAATATTCATGAACTAATTATGTGTTAGTGAACTAAATATTTTCTCCAATTTCAAACACCATCAATGATTTTTCTATTTTTTGGTTTGAATTTTATAAATAATGTAGGGTCATTTGTTAACTCAGATAATCAAACATCTGAATAATGATTTTTTGAATGCTGAATTTAATATATAATTCAATTTCATACTATTTATTTATTTAGCATTTTATAATATGAAATGCCATCATAGTTCTGGTTTTAGTTTAATTTAGATCATTTAAAATAGATAATATATTATTACTGATATTATCACCAATCGCTAAAACACCACAACATAGAAACTTCTGATGTTTAGACGGACAATAGTGACAAATTGGATTTAGACCTTAGTAACAAATGGGGTACATTCTTTAGTGTAAAAGGGGGTTTAGGCCTTAGTGACAAATGGAGTTTAGTCCTTAGTGACAAATGGGTTTATTTTTTTGTAAAAAAGGGGGTTTTAGACCTTAGTGACAAATGGAGTTTAGAACTTAGTGACAAATGAGTTTTATTCTTTAGTGAAAAATTGGGTTTATTCCTCAGTGACAACTGGCGTTTATTCCTTAGTTACAAATGAAATTTAGATCTTAGTGATAAATAGGCTTAATACAATTAAATAATATACAAAATAATATAAGTATTATAATGAAAGTACCTATTTAATTTCACAATACAATACACATATTATATAAATGTAAACAAATATACACTATTTGGTCAAATAAATATTTTAAAAACATATTCGATGTTTATGTTTGATATATCACTTTAAATATTTGTTTACATAATCTGTAGATGCATTCAACGAACATGTATTGCAAAAGTAATTTTTTTGTTGTAAATTCAATATATTAGATGATCATTTTGGTCAAAAATTCAATTAATTAAAATGTATTATATCTTTGTGGTGAAAAGTATATTTGAATAATTTTATATTTTTATTATTGTTCTTTTTTTCTACTATATATTAAATAGTCATGTTTAATTATATTTATGTATTATAATTAACTAAATTATTTTCATACAAAAACGGAAAATAAAGGTTTCTTTATTATTCTTTTAGCATATAGCCACAAAATTCATTGTTTTCTTAAAAACGTATTTTTATTCGATACATTATGAAAACTCTCATTAAAAAATTATAGAAACATTAGTTTAAAAAATACATCTTTTACATTCGATTATATATAGCAAGTGAACATGACTACACTTTTTGCTCCCCTTTGAGTAGGTATACAATACTTTTCTCGAAAGTTTTATTACAATAAAAAATCTTAAAATAAATAATTCTTCCTAATATGATAGGTACCTGCGTACAGTAGGTATCTATTTTCTGTGCGTACAATCTTCAAATTACAATCTTAGTTTGCCCTATCGGCATGAGTGTTGACGCAAACTATGAATATATTATGCTCCCGCAATAAGTCTCTTAAAACTTAAGAGAAGGTTGATGCCAGACTAATTTACCGCTACGTGCTATATAGTAAAATCACCGATTCTTTATAAAGTAAGCAGTGCAGTTCTAAGGTGAATGTCACGATCAATATTTGATGTTGAATGTTAGGCTAGGACACTAACAAAAGACATTAGCATTATCAATAAGCATTATGCAGAAGTTCACTTAGGAGGAAACATTTTATTCTAATGCGGCAATATATACTATGAGATCAAATGTAAGGCTATATACATTGAACATAATTCTAATGAATTACATAAACATAGTTGTCCAATTAAGTCAATCGATATTGTGGAAATTATTTAAAATAAGTCTTAACTTTGATTTTGTTTATTTTTGTACCATTTTAATGTCATACCTTTTATGTTTTAAACTTTAGAAACGATAGTTCATAATTTATAAACAAATACGAATTATATTTGGAACATAACATATTTTCGTGAATTTGTAGTAATTGGTTAGAAAGTATTTTATTGGTATGAATTGATAAAATTGATAACATTTCTGTTAAATCGACAGTTAGTCTGCATCAGATGGTAGTTTTACAATTATTAGTTAGTAAAATACTAAGAAGAATTCTAACTAATAACTTGCCTTTTTATTGTTTAACTTAGAGTTTAACAGACATAACAGCTTGGAAAGAGTTTAAAAGTGTATCATAAAACATATAAAATATGGAAGTTAAGAATTTCTCCATATAATATATTCACAGAAACATACTATTGAAATTCTAGCATAGTTTTTGCTTTAGTTTAGAGTGAATTAGTATTTTTTAACGTATTTATTTCTTGTTTAATACTTACCTTATGTAGAATTTACTAACAAAATAAATTAACATTCCTAATATTTAATAAAGTAAGTTGGTGCACTATATAAACAGCCAGTATAGGCTAGTAATAACAGTGTGACAAAACACACCCACAAACACATTAATAACAGTGTGACAAAACACACCCACAAACACACTAATAACAGTGTGGCAAAACACACCCACAAACACACTAATAACAGTGTGGCAAAACACACCCACATAACACAGTAATAACAGTGTGACAAAACACACCAACATAACACAGTAATAACAGTGTGGCAAAACACACTCACATAACACAGTAATAACAGTGTGGCAAAACACACCCACATAACACAGTAATAACAGTGTGACAAAACACACCCACATAACACAGTAATAACAGTGTGGCAAAACACACCCACATAACACAGTAATAACAGTGTGGCAAAACACACCCACATAACACAGTAATAACAGTGTGAAAAGTACAGTATACCTGTGGCATGTCAATTGTTAATGCACAGGTTATAGCTTACAAGGTTAATAATTGGGGGGCAATTCCGCCGAATCAAGTACGTCATACGTAAATTGTAAGATTACAAATTGCAGGATTGCAGGACCACACTATCAACTTTACTGCAAATAACTTTTTTCACTCTTGTTTAATTCATCATCACACCCCTTGCAACAAAATGTAACAAGTACGACATTATAACATGTTCTCAAAAAATTTAAATAATATAACAAATTTGCTCTTCCTTCGCATATAGGAGGTATGTTAATGTATAAGATGCCACTCAGCGCATACACATGTTCGTATAACGCTTTCAGAAAGAGCACTGAACGTTTTCAGTTATAAATTCTTCAACAATGCACCATATTCCCCTCTTTAATATCCGACCTAGGGAAAACACAACAGCTGCCTCAAACTATTCAATCGAAAAAAATGAACTACATGAGATACTAAAGAAGCTTAAGATGTTGTCTTCAACAATATAAAGGGTTGACTTTGAATGACGGGAGAGCAAACTATCAATAAACCATTTTTAGATATTGTGAAGTTCTTATTGCCCGGTACTATATAGTTTCATATTAGCCTTCTGTTTGTAAGGGTAGCTTATGCATGATCCTTTACGAACCCTTCCATATTAAAAGTTATTCTATTGTTATTATTATGTTTGTTTTATTTTTATATAATATAATATATGTTATTATATATATATATATTTATATATATTGGTATTAATCTTTTATGCTCATTTTTATAAGTTTTATAATAATGTAAATATTTGCAATATTATGGAGTAGATCGGAAGTAAAAAACTCTCAGATTAATATTCATTTCGTAAAATGAGTATTTATTATATGTGATATTCAATAACAAATACGTTAAACTGGACAATCAAATTTACTATAACGTAGTTTAAAAGAATGTAACATAAATACAAAATACACTTAAACAGTTTGCTTCCCTGAATATTCATATGTATGTGAAGTGAGTGAGACAGCCTATACATCTTATTTTCCTCAGTGTTAGACAATGGAAAAATCAGTGAAAGCTGTTTTTTTGGTATACATATTTGATGGGCATTTACACTTTTATTGCATAAGCAAATCATCACACCAGTCTATAAATTATGTCAATATTTTTTTGTCATTTTTAGAGGGAGTTTCGGCTATATAGATCAACTATTAATCAAACAAAGTGAGGCGAAAATATATTGTTTAATCTTTTCTATTCTAAATTAATTTAATTTAGAAAGTGGGATTGATTCTGATTTGAAGGAGATTTTAGGTGCGTAATATTTTTATATTATTAATTTTATGTCATAAATAAGGTTTTTTGTACACACTTAAATTCTTTATCTAAAAATGAAGCATTGTTTTTATTAAAATAATATAATTACTAGGCACATTTTATGTACGTATATTTATATATTTTTAACTTATCTAATTATAAGAATATATAATATTCGTTATGGGCGTTTTAAATAAATAGATGATTAATCTAAGTAAAAATCTAGCCACAAATGAAGTTGAATTGGCTTTTTGACTATTGCATTATTTGTTTGTATAAATACATCTGATTCATCTCTTTATTCAAGTTTAGATATAACTCTAGTGATATTTAGTTTTTTTAAATATTTATAGATCAGTGTAGACATAGAGAAGTATTTATTTAAACTCACTACCTACTGCAACCAAATAAAATATCTGTCGCATTGATTTTCAATTACCCGCTGTTTGCATTATTATGTTATATACTTTTATTCTATCTTATAAACATTTGCGGTTTAAATAATAAAGCCAAAAATTTATCGGTTACTGTGATTTAGATATCTAATTTAAAAGCAATTTTTTGTAAATTTCTGGGGACAAAATTAAAGTATGGTTTTAGAAATCCTTTGTCAAATCAACATTGAAACTTTTATAATATAGACGTTTAATTAAATCTGTTGATTTTAAATAATAATTACATGAATAATCCATGTCACAAACTTGCTGTTAAACAAGAAATGTAATTTTAAAATATCGATTTTATTATAAATGTTTTTTTGATATAAATGTGGATTATTTGGTTGGTTTATACAATGTATATATATTGACTATAATTTTAAAGTAACATTTCAGAGTTTAAATGAAATATATTACTTCTATAAGTTTTTAGCAAATGAGTAAAAGGGCTATAAAAATGTACGTATAGGAAGGACGACATACACATGTAGGAAGGATGACATACACATGTAGAAAGGACGACATACACATGTAGGAAGGAGACATACACATGTAGGAAGGACGACATACACATGTAGGAAGGAAGACATACACATGTAGAAAGGATGACATACACATGTAGGAAGGACGACATACACATGTAGGAAGGACGACATACACATGTAGGAAGGACGACATACACATGTAGGAAGGAAGACATACACATGTAGAAAGGATGACATACACAT
>JAUZND010087230.1:0-15492 GCA_034780555.1 Coelogynopora nodosa | reverse complement strand
GGAAAATCAATAATTGTACTTGAATGATCGATTACTACCAATAGGGTACCTCTGATCAACTTCTAATTAGCAAAATCTAAATCAGTGACCTTGAATTAGTTGGAAACGACCTTGACCTTGTTTAAATCGGCCAATAGGATGCCATAGAAACCAAAAATCAAATACTCGATTCTGATTAGCTGAACATTTTTCGAAATTTTTGGCGCGAAAATTCAAAATAATTTTACATTTGTGGTGGGGGTGAGTCATCGAAAAAAAATGCGTGGGCGGATGGGGGGGGTGATGCAGAAAGAGATGTTCCATACTACTAACAATTATAAGTTTATCAGATAAAATATTATTTTGCACCATTAAAATCGTAGTATAATTTTTCATTTATTTATACTATCGTTAAATAACGAACTTATTTTATTAAGAAAAAATTAAATACATTAAGTTTCAACATAATTAGTTTACGTAGGATGTGCATAACTGCTAAACTAATTTTAAAGCTTCGGCTTTCTTCCAAAAACTTGTGTATAGAACGCAAAACTCGTTTTCATAACCATCGCATATAACAGGATTATGTTAGATTGTACATTCTAGGAGTGAGAGAGAAAGAAAGAACTCTATGTCTATAGCACCAACCATAAAGATATAAATATGGCCTTACTATCAAAAAGCAAATCATAATGAATTTAAATATTATTGTCTACATAATATGAAGTTAAAATTAAAGTTTAACCTAATCTAGTATATTTAAATAATGTTGTGGTATTATGTATAACTAATTATTAAAAGTGAAATAATGTTAGTAAAAATGTTAAAGGAAGTAGTACCTGAATACAGTTAATCAATATTGACACGAACGCGACATTTATAAATGTAAATATATTTTATTTGTAAAAATAAATTGAAAGTTACCATTCACAAGCAACTGTACATAATAGGAGATTCCAAAAAAACTAGAAGTACTATAGAAAGTGTTGCGAACATTGCAAATGATAATTTATATATGTCAACGAATGTGTCGAAAAGAATTAGAGTTGTAAAACTGACAAAGGAAAATAGTAAGATCCTGACTCCCAAGCTGCTAAATGTATTGATTTGAACACTTCCAAGAAGTATCCTATGTATTTGTGCGAGCAAAACTTCTGGGAACATCCTCTACTATATTATCTTTTCAACTGTAAAATCCAAGTTTGATAGAAAACATTGAAGTATTAACATTATCGTTATAACATTTCGCAAAATTTATTATCAAAGCATTGACAAGAAATCAAAGCATATCAAAGCGTTGACAGACAATTAGAATATGATGTTCGTATTAAAGAAAACAAATAATATAAGTTTATCCAAATGAGTAATGCTCGTTACAAATAAATACATTTTAAACAATTTATCTTATAAATATCATGCATATAAGAATATTTGCATCCAATTGTTTTGGTATTTTGTATCTTGGTTCCGAAATTATGAATAAGCTATGTGTTTTCTATTTCATTATATTGTAAAATTTTGTATGGTAACATTCGAGACAATAATTATGATAACATCCGAGACACGTATTATAATAACGCTCGTGTTTGTAAAATATAAACGCTTTTGAAAAATTATAATATGTTTTGATAAGGAGAAATAATATATTCCGGAAGCGTTGACAAATTTAATACTTTTTCCTTTTTAGTTATTCATATGAAACGACATGTTAACAATTCGTTTACCGTAATTATCTTTAATTGTTTCTTTGTTTTTTTTAAGTTATTTAGCTGCTTCTGTATCAAATCACGTTCTGTCTACTTGGATTACTAAACATTAATGTGTTTTTTGTACATCTGTATATGTTACTTGTTTAATTTAAGATTTTATGTCTTACACGCCTTGTGTCGAATAAATAATTTCGATATTGTTTTCATTTTGTACTTTAATTTGTATAATTCTAAAAAATTGTTAAATGGAAATCATTTTAAATTATCCAATATTAATATACGTACATTACTAGATTATTATTAGTTCTTCCTTAACACAACTTTTTAATTATATTCGGTTTCACTGATTCTGTTTATTTAATTTCGAACACATTCTAGCTTTAGGGTCGTATTTAATAACCAACATTTTATTTAAAAATTGGAATTGTTATAAAGGTACAATTACCTCCTAAATTATTTAGAATAATTGCTAATGTTATTTTTTCATGTGGTTTTTGCGCTCAGTTGCATTCTTAGATAGAAATTTATATTCCGTTGGCGCTAACGCGTTTTCATTATAGTAGTCTTCGTCGATTTTTTCTGTCGCAAAGACTGAAAATAAATCTCCCCTTATTGTAAATTTCAGTAACTTGACTCTCTTTACTCAAAAACCCTACAGCTCTGCTCATCGAACAACTGTCCTATATGAGCACAATTGTTTTATAGAATGCTTTTTATAGCATTATGCTTGATCCACAAGCAAAATACATAACCACTTTTGAATATAACCAAAATTAGTGCCAATTCATCGCCTTCCAAAAAGATTCAGCAATTCGCAGTCTACATTGCAGAAATGCCTTGCCTCGTTAATTAAAAGTCGTTAGTAAAATATTCCTATCGCCCTTTATAAGGGCGTTAGATTATATATAATAAGAGATTACATTATTGTAATTCAAGACATTTAAGAGATCACATTTATAAGGGATGAGTTTTTCGATTAAATTGAAGTGAAATATATCATCTTCCAGAATACTAACATTATTCGCTATTGCAGTTTATTTTACAATACCCTCATTGGGAACTATTAGTCTCGCGCCTGGCCATGCCCACTTTCTGAGAAACCTTAGCCTTAAAATCCGCCTTTTTAAAGACTTCGAAACAGCAGATAACTTTGTATAGTCGATGCATGGTCACTGATTACTTTCCCAGTATCACAGGACTATCTGGTCCTTCTATAAGGAAGACGTTTCGTCGACTATACTTTGCCCCCCCCATCCGAGAGTTATCCCAATTTGAGAAAACACGTGGACCACCGATGCGACCACTGCACTGTGCACTGGCAAGCTAGTTATTCCCTGGTCCTAGTCATCCGGTGTTAATCTTGATTGCAATTACAACTAGGCATGATATACTTCTCTCGCTTTTGCTATTATCTTAGCTAACCCCCTTAGTATATGTAAATGCCCTATCAGTTATTCCAGCCATTCTAGCGGTTAAACATATATTTAGGTCCCTTCTTCTAACAAGTTAGCTAATTTTTATACTCGGCCCATCAGTCATCACAATTCCTTCTATCGCTGTCCACACGCCTCCTAATAAATTAATAAATTATTTTTAAACCCTTGTGTATAGTGCCATTTAGGTCACTCTTACCATATTATTGCCTTACCATTGTTGAGTTATTGTTTGATGCTTGGTTATACTGTATAAACATATCTGTATATATTTGGTAAGTAAGCCCTGTATTTTGGGGAAGTTGCTTCCGATCGAAGCTATAGCTATATTTTTATAAAATTATCAATTTGATGCAGTTATAATTGCCGATATAATTCATAGTGGCCTGTGTTACAGTAAGACACCACACTAGTCACTATAAAACTAGAACATTAACTTCATATAATTGGCTTAATTTTAAATAATAACAACCTGTTTATGTCATAATATCCACAGTATACCTAGAATGAATTTTTCTTACATCTTTATATTTACTTTTTATGCTGGTTTAAGTTAATATCGTATTTTAGGCCAATGCAACAAATACAATAATTAATTAATGAGTAACAAATATCTAGAAAAAACTGAGAACATTTCTTAGATATAATAAAGTTAATTCAAAAAGCTTGTAGTATATAATTGAAATTAGTGAATCATATAGAATTTAATTATTTAAATCAAACGTTTTTACCTATGTTAAAGTAGTTAATATATCAAAAAAGAATATATCAATGTGTTAATTTGTAAATATTTTTTTTCATATGGTATTATTTCTTTATTCGAATGAGGCACCTTGTGTTTGAAAGTGTATTGTTTGGGAAGGGGGGCTCTTTTGGAATAATGACAAACGAAATAATATACGGAACTCTCGTTAAATGATCTCTCCTTGTTGTTTTACAATACTCTTACACTTAAATATTATTATATTGTACATATTTATGTACGCTTTCCATTTTGAATATTTTTATACGTTTTCTATTTAATTAATGTTATGTTAGTTCCTCCCCCACCCCCTTTCCCCCCCTCACTCCCTCCCCCTTCTATTTGATCTGTTGTTCTGTGTTTTTGTGTTCTAGTGATTTGTTGAAGTTATTCTAAATATTTTCCTTTTATTATGCATTAAATAGCTAATATTTTATGATCTCAACATGCCTCAGAAGTTTTAATTTTATAAGATTTGTTTCAATTGATTTAATTGATATGATGTAATAGTTTGAGTTTTGCTCATCACGGAATACCGCTAATTAGCTAAAGTTTGTGGTTTTTTATCGCCTACTCAGCATACTAAATGAAAGAATACAAAATTTCGATTTTGCGTAGCCTACTTGTTAATATATATTTGAAAAAAATCGTTTTTATTTAATATTATAAACATACTTAAAGGGAAGTGAAATATATTAAATAACGACGAGTTAGTAAATATACTCACATCGGACAAGATATTGACTAAATTATAGAAGAGTTCAATGTTTTTAACATTTTAGAAACATAACACAGTTGATAAACATAGCTTATCTTAGTATGTGTTGGTTAATGAAACTTGGATTTAATTTGCTTTCTAAAATTATACAAAACAAATTAATCAACAATATTTTATTTTTATTTAAATTTATATTTCAATTGCCTCTTTAAACTAATAGTTCACAAAAGTTCACATTATTTTAATTTCAATCAATGCCATACATAAAGTTCCAATTAATTGATTGAAAACAGAAAAACGTCGCGAGGTTTAGTTAAAAATATACTTTCGCGTAAATTCTTATCTTCAGAAAATCAGCAGTATCAGATAACCTCATGGCAGAAAGCGTGTGCAATATATTTGAAACGATTTCACCATTTTAAGTGACTTATTAATAAATAATGTTGAATCTATTTTTAACCGATAAATGTGAAAAGTTTAGTTTAAACAACTAACATTGTTTTTGGAACATTTTACTTAGTTTAAAATGGTTTTAAATAGTCGCCTTTTAAAATATATTCAACAAGGTATAAATGTAAGAGAATTAAAATTATTATTGGTAACATTAGTGCAGATTAATATTTTTATTTATGTAAAGTAATTTCACAAAACAAAACATTTTTCTCTAATCTGAGTGTAAAAAAAGAGAATGATTAATTTGATTAATTTAATATTTATTGCCGATATTGTATAACTGAATTTTCTCATTTTTTAGTATATTAAAAGTAGTAATATGGATTATTTGTATTTTGAAAGTTAAAATATGCCTAATTTATATATATTTGAATTATGTATATTATTGAATATTATATATATTTGAAACGAAACATACGGTTTTAATTTTTGCATAAAATATAAATGTTTAATAATGACATATACATTCAATTTAAATTTCAAATATTCAATATTGCATACTTTTTGTATAATTATGATTACATTTATATAAGTAGAAGAATAAAAAATGTAACATTAAATGCATTTTCAATAACAATTCTAAATAATTTCAATAACAAAATCTAACAAAATATATCATATAAAATCATTTTATAATTTTTTTAAATGTATATTTTATAATTTTTTATAATGTATATTTTATAATTTTTTATAATGTATATTTTATAACTAATAAATGGACATATCATTATAGAAACCCCTGAAAATCTTTAACAAAAATTTGTAATATAGATTTTAGCTTTTTATCGTAACGTAAAGAAGTTAAACCACTATTATTTTGCGTCTCCATATTAGGAAAATATATATTGTTAATAATGTAATTTTTATAATCATTTGATATTCTTATTGACTTTAATGGACAGTTTTATCCTTTTATATTCATAAAGTAATATTTTCTCAATTTGGCTCGATTTTAAAATCTTACAATAAAAATTTGAACTGAAAATAGTGTTATTAAAATATAATTCCAGAAATGCTTATTTTAAATGTATTATTTAAATTTTATTATAAAATATCTCAGTTATTTTGATTAATACCAAGTGTTATATTATTACGAAAACATAATTTTATTACGAAGAGCGTACGAATGGTTTTGTTAAATTTTAAATTATAACAACTGTTTTAATTTCTGGACTTTTTCATGTGAATATATTTAATTATATATGTAATATTTGTCTTCAATATTACCCTTTAATTATGTCGAAATTATATGTTATACCAAGGTTATATTAATTATCCTTATTATTATTAATTAATTATTTTCTGTTATATGAGTGGGTCATTCTTGCAAGATTTCTTGTTTATAAATTAATTCTGAGCATTTATTTTACTGCAATTTACAGCACGGGCACAATTAATTACGTTAAATATATTTACTATTACATTAAACAAAAAAGAAAAGAAAAACATGTTTGATAGAAGTTTAATAAAAAGCTACACTTATAAATACTGTGTGATCATCTCTTCTAGAGACTGTACTATTATGCTGTGTATTTGAAAAATAAACCAAAACTATAATAATGATCAAATTGAGTTAATTTAAATATGATATATGAAAACGATAATACACCTCAGATACTCCCCATACACCTCAGGTACTTCTCACACACCTCCAATACTCCCCACACCTCAGGTACTTCCCACACACCATCCATTCATGCTCGCAGCGGTTGCGACAGTACCAAAAAGGTTTTTCCAAAGCTGTCTGGCCTGAAATTATCCATGGATCTCTACTGGAAGGGTTTGGTGTAGAAGAACTGTCACCACAGATAACAAGCAATACTAAAAAGTTCATTGTATCTACATTATTGAAGACCAACCATTTCACTTTCAATGAATATCTATGGGAGCAGTGTCACAACTCTAAGAAAGAACTGGACTTTAACCAGCTTGTGTGCTGTTCATCAACCTTACGAGAACACACAAAGCGAGCATATCTGCATTGTAAGATATGGTTGCAAGCCCCAACCCCTGCGGGCACCAAACCAGATCCATTCCTATTTGGGTATGAAGCAACAGATGTTGGCATAATACCAGTCATGATACTCTCAGTATCGTGCAGGCCTGATGACCCGCCCCCTCCATGCAAATGCCCAACATCATGTAAGAGTATTCAGTTATTACGCCGTCAGTGGGAAATGTGTTACCAACCAAATATTGTTCCTGGAGACCTTCAATTAGTGGATTCTTGAAGAGTTTAGTTCTGGACATAATTTGCATACAAAAAACCATTAGCTACTAGAGCATTATAGTTTACATATTAGTATTTACTTAAACATGTTACCATACTAAGTATTTTTCACTAATAATAAGAGGATTTAATTCTATTTGTGTATATATTATCGTACTATTCATTTTCCCTATAATTTGAGTTGAAATCATAAACTTTTCTATATAATATTTTTATTAAAACGTTGTTTTCAGTACAAAAATATTGATTTCTTGCTATTATTACCGCGGTATTTACAACTAAAAAGTAAAATAAATTGTGCATGTACATTCCCCTGGAAAATTCATAAATACAGGTCGCAGGATATCTTTGTTTTCTCTTTTCGCGAGGTCATTTAAAAATGCTTCTCGTTATTGTCACTGTTCTTTTTTCCTGAATAAATAGAAAAATATTATTCAATTTTTTTTAGTATAGTTTATTTAGATTTTTATAAATGTTTTCAACAAGTGTTTTACAAAATCATATAAACGTTAAATGCATGTATTTTGGTTTTATTTAATGTTAAGTTTTTTCTCTTACAATGTTTCCATAATTGTCTATCTTGATATATAGTAGATAAATAAATATATTATAAAATATATTTTAAAAAATATTTAAAAATTAATTATATATATATATATATATTAATACATTACGCTAATGATGGTATAGTTAATTTTAGTAAGCGTCTAAGTTTTACATTAATTAAGTATGTATTGCATTGTATTTTATTATGTTCTGAACATAAATATATACAATGTATATAAATATCTCTTTATTCTATTATTACTTCTACGAGTTGTGCATAACGTAATCAACTCTACCGCCTTATGTGAAGCATAAATCATTGTAATTTTTATAGATCATAAAAATATCAATGTGATAATTATTTGATTAGGTCTAAAGCTGCAGAGAAAGTCCTTTACTACTAGTTTTTCAACTTTTGGGTTAACAAACATGTCTATTAATATATTATCGTAGAGAAAGATACGTTTATAAAACCAAGTTTGGGGATAAATTATTAAGAAATATGACGTTGTGTGATCCAATATACGTATCATCATGAATAAAAATAATTAATCGTTCATTGAATTAATTTATTTAAAGACATACTTTGAATGTTCTTTTAATTGAGTTAAAAGCACATTAAAATGTTAATTATTTGATTAAATTAATAATTAATTATTTAATTAATTAATATGTGTTTGTGTTTTATAATGTCATCCATCCTATGACGTCATTGTTTGACTGTAAGTGACTAAAAATTACTTTGATTACATTATTGGAATATATACAGTGTTTATATTAGTTTACTAATTCATTAGTTATATGTATAATCAAAGTAATTTTATTTTTTAGTAAAAATTTAATTTGACATTTAGTATTATAACAAGTTTTGGGTATTTTCTGCAAATTGTTTTTGAGGTCTATAGATCTATAAATTATTACACGATTGGCCATACAACTTTTTTTACAAACAGAATCCACACTAACTAAAGTAAATGGTTTTTGGTCCTAACTATACAATTTTTCAATTTAACAATACATGTAGATGTGATTTCTATACAGCAGCATTCAATACAAATACAAATACAAATATCTATAATTATATATATATATATAGGTTATACCCTTTGTTACAATTTATGAAGTGAATTATGAATACATACAATAATAAAAATCAATATTATATAACCATGTATTGAAATTGGTTCAATGCTTTAAAATATTTATAAATCCTATTCTTGTTCTTATAAATCTTATTCGACCAACAAATACAACAAATACGCTTTTGATTGATGAAAGTGCTCGACCCCTTGCAGCCAATATCACCTCTGTTCACATTGTTGAAAGTAATATTCGGCTTTTTCGCAAAGCTCTATATACCTCAAATATAAACCTAAATGAGATAATTACATATATCCAAGGCTCGAAGCTCGAAGGAATATCTTCGATTCATCAGATATGACCTGAGGGAGTTTTTGTATGGTAAACTTTCAACATTCAAATCAGCTCGGAAGGCGAAGGCGCTAGCCGACTCCATGAGCAACATGACCAACATAATTGAGGCTGGTGGTTTCTAGGTATAATTTACAAGATTATGCTACTCACTGATGTTTTGAGATGTATTCACTAATAATGCTTTCACTGTAAGTTCATTGATTTCACCCAATAAACCTAATTTTGGATTGCCGTACGTCTTCAACTGTTACAGTATATACAGTATAACTTATATATAACTTTGTGTAAAAAACGCGATAGTAAAATGAAACAAAATAAAGTTGCAGTATCACACTTTTTATTTTCATATATTTTTATAATATATATTTTTATATTGATTCATGCGTAATTAATTTTATTATTTATCTAGTATTCAATAATACGAATAGTACGAATAAATAGTACGAATAGTACGAATAAATATCAAATTGTTTTATAATTACATATTTTTATATATACTAAAAGTGTTCAACACTATTAATCATTTATGTAGACATTTTCATCGCATTTTACCTTATTATTTTAATTTAAACAATATAAATCTTATTGTGAAAAAATAAGAAACATTCGTTTAAGTAGGCAATAACTTGATCAAAAATTGTTGTAAATGTTGAATACATTGAAAAAACTGTAGTGGTGACAAAATGTCGACTGTTATAGAATTCAAAGTATTGAACAATATGATAAAATTATTTTATTTTCTGAAGTCAAAATCAAATTTATAAATCAGTTATATTAACAAACGAAGATTCTTTATTCTCCACCAATATGTATAGCTTGTATAAGCAGTTTTTCTTTAACAAAATAGATGAAAAAGTTTGAAGTTGGTGAAAATTGTATATTTAACCTAATTGTATTAATTAAATTAATCTGACTCTAATTGTATTTTAGAAGGCTAAAACATTTTCTAAATTATTTTAGAGATTATATAGAGAAAATTCGTTCGAATTAACATTACTAAATTAATGACTGTACTATTACATTTTAAAAGTGAATTTTTCCAATAATAATAGAACAAGTCGAACATTAAGTTTTTTAGATAATTTTTTTTGAAAAATAATGTTATATTATTATACACTTTTGATTACTGGGCTGTCAATATTAATGCTTTACCGAGGTGAGGTTATACAGTAAAAATGTAACATTAGTTAAAATATTATTAAAAATTACAATTTTGAAAATATTTTTTCTCAAAAAGTCACAATTTCTTTGAAATTAGATCTTATGAACTTTCAGCATTGTAATATGTAAACAAATCACATAAATGATCTGTTTAGAATAATTCAATATCATAATTACTGTATTTTGTAAAACTACGCCGATACTAGATTACGTAATTGAATCATTTGAGATCATCTCACTTTAATGAAGATTATTTCTGCGCCTCGTAACTGTTTGACAAACATATTATGTTTTGATATGTATATCAATATAAAAGCTTGTCTAGAAAAATAACATTAATGTCATTATAATGAGAATATTCGTCAAGTCTTCAAAATGTTAAAAAAATATACAAACCACCAAAATATGTCATTAGAAACATAATCATCCATTAGAAGATATTGTGGCAACTGTTAAACCTATTTTCGTGTCACAATAAATATAAAAAGTTGTACTATATGGGTTAAAATATAAATCTATAAATAAAACATCCTACAATTGGTCATTTTCATAGTATTCATTGTAGATTGGGAAATTCACGGAATTGAATTTGCATGCTTCTTGTGTTGTCACACAATAGAATAAATATATTAAAAGCTGTTCATTAAAATCACTTCGATTATATTTTAATGTAGTATTATTATTTAAAAATAATAGTATTACAACAATTTTCAAATAATTTACAAAACTACAAAAAAATAACACACATTGTCAAACTGTCAAAATAATATCAAAAATTTGTTGTAATGTTCCAATAAATTATTAAAGGTAATAGAATGATATATTAATATAATTAAAATCAAATGTATAAAACATAAAACATATAGCTACATAGGTATCAATTATACCTGTTCCTTTACTTATCCTAATAAAATGTAGTTAACATTTAGGACCCAGACACTTTCCATTACTGAATATGAATAACTGGTGGTATATATAATAAGATTAGTTAGGGACTGACCCAAAAAAATATAGAATTTTAAATTATGTAATAGATAACATTTCATGATCATAAAAGTGTTACACTATTTTGTGATAAATCCCATTAATTCGTTAATATTACGCCAATATGGATGGTTTCGCAAAACTTTCAATTAGTATAAATGGTATAGATGTAGAAATGGGAAAGTCTGGGGTGAACTATATGACCAGGATATTCTATATTAACCGATGTGTGGTAATCACAAGATTAGCAAAATATGGAGCTATCATTAGAAATATTAAAATTGTTAAGATATGGTTTAAAATAATTAAGCAACCAAAGAAGTGGATCTAAAGTATCTTGTTGAGTTTATTTTTTTAAATTTTATTAAATAAACAAAATTGATTGTATATGGGGTATGGGTTAGGTTTATCTTTAAATTCATAACAAATCTGGCGAGCTAAAGAGTAAAATGAAATATCTAAATCAACCTTGACATTAAAAGTTTCAATGAGAGCATTATGGAAAGAACAAAACAAAATAAAAATTGTATGCTCGAATTAAAAAAGCAATCATTTCCGATGTTAGGTATTCCTTAACGAAGTATTTCTAGTAAAGAATATTGATTGTTTGAGCGCTGGTACTAACTCGTTGGTGCTATTGAGTATAGCACATTTCAAAATACCAACTGTGTTAGGAGAATTTTTCAGAATCTTGATTGGTAATATTTTGTCATAAGTATAATCGAATAATAGTATTTTTTCGAGAATTTAACCCTCTTAGAAATCGGTTTTTTAATACTTTGGATTCACAATTTATTTGACTGCTGTAATATTTTCAAATCAGATGAGCTAAACAATGATCGGCATGTAAGCCAATTAACTGGTTTGTCAGTAGCTAAAGTGGATATATAACATTTCTTTTCAGATTTAATTTTTTTATATTAGGAATTTATTCAAGAATGCTGCATTTAATATTGTTAAATAATTAAATAATTAGTTAATAATAATAATAATAATAATAATAGTTAAATAATTATTATCAATACTAAATTGATAGTCGGCGGAATTAATTTCTGGGGGTTTATAAGTATCGTATCTATGTTGGAATAATCTAGTTCTAAAATTAGAAGACGTTTCTCCCCCATATTGTTTATTACGAAGTTTACATTCTAAAAAGTAAATAACGCATTTACTCTCACGGTTAAGAGATTGTTTTAATTGAATAATTTTATTAGTGGTATCATTGATAATAGAAGAACACTGAGTCATTAACTTGCAGCTTTTACATCTAGATCTACCACAAGGAAAAGAATGACCAGGTTAAAGTTTTATCTAAGAAAGAAATTTGAGATTTAGTAATAGAAAAACTTTTTATCTGGTTTCCAGATTAGAAGAATATCAGGACCAAAGTCCTTAGAAATCGTTTTAATTTTATTAAATAAAGATGAATAAAATAAAACATAGTTGAATGATATTCTATAACAAAAGGAAGACGAGTATTATTGTCAGGATAAAAAATAGATCTACGTTCAACAAGTTGTTTTAAAGTAACAATATGTCTATAGGGTAAAACGATTGTCATTTTAGACTTCACAACCATTTTAATTTTGACCACGATATTAATGCAGCATTCTTGACCAAATTCCTGATACTAAAAAAAGAAAACATAAAGAGAAATGTTATAATATTTAGCTCGTCAGAGTTGGTAATATTACAGCAGTCAGATAAAATGTAAATCTAAAGTGTTAAAAAAACTAATTTCTAGGAGTGTTAAATTCTACAAAAATCCCATTATTTATACTTATAACAAAACATTACCAATCAAGATTCTAAATAATTCGCATAACACAATTTCTAAAAATGTGTCAAAAACTCATAAAATTGGCAATGATATTTTGAAATGTGCTGTACTCAATAACACCAACAAGTTAGTTACAGCGCTCAAACAATATTCTATACTAGAAATACCTTGTCAAGGAATACCTAACATCGGAAATTCTAGCTTATTCAAGCATATCATTTTTATTTACAGATTGTTCTTTCCGTAATGCTCGAAGCTTTTAACGACAAAGTTGAGTTTACAAATTTCATTTTACTCTTTTGGCTTTCCAGATTTGTTCCGAATTTAAAGTGAAACCTAACCCATACTCCATATACAATACATTTTGTTTATTTAGTAAACTTGAAGAAAAATACGCTCAACAAGATGCTTTAGATCCACTTCTTTGGTTACTTAATTATTTTAAACCTTATTTTAACAATTTTAATATTTCTATTGATAACTGCATAGTTTGCTCATCTTGTGATTACCACACATTGGTTAATATAGAATATCCTTGGTTGCTTTATTTATACATTAATTCTTCAACTAAATCATTTCAAGACTGCATCAACTTAACCCTCAAAGAATGTAGATACTTGAAAATTGGAAATGTCCAAATTTTTCATCTTTGGAAAAGATTGGAAATGTCCACATTTTTCATCTTATTGTAAATCCAATACTACCGTCATATACCTTCCCAAGCATCTTATTCTTCATCTAGTACGATTTCGACAACAACACATAAATATTTTTAAAAAATAATTCTGTATTAACTTTAAATAAACAAATTATAATTTATGATAACATCTATACAATTAGTTCCATCATTCACCACCATGGTAATTCTTTTAAATCTGGCCATTATACTATGGAGACACTTATTGAAGACAAATAGATAACATTCAACGATTCTATACTGTTGTTGAAAACAAATTTGACTGTATTTCTACTAGTGCTTATATAATAATCAATTATAATATGAAATTAGTTAGTTAATTGATTACATGTTATTATTAACTATCGCTATTGCCCATAGTATGATTGATTCATTCTATTTTCTCCTCATTATTTTAAATCAAATTTTATTTTAAATATTTATTAATTATATTATTTTATTTATTTTAATCAATCATATTTACTGTTATTTTGTTTGAAAAGGTTTTTTTTATTAATAATAAAACCGAAACCAGGGTTGCGTAATATTTGTGTTTTCGATTTTTATGATAAGTTATCATATTGTATCATATAATTGAAGTGTTTTTATTTTTAATTATATACATGACAACTCTCGATTTAACTCTAGAAATTCTGTTGCTTGTGCATACAATTAAAATGGTGTGCTTGTGTCTCGCTAATACTGTATATATATATATATATATATATATATATATAGTGACTTTGGAGAGTAGTGGAGCAAGATGACAGAGGAGGCTAAGGTAGAAGAGAGATGAGGGGAGGGAGATAAAAAGTTTTAATTAAATAACTATGACAAAAAGCACTTTTTCTAATTAATACACTTTCATTATATTATGGTATTGTACATAGACGCTTACCTTTTTCTTTGATCGAATGCTTTCAATTTGACTTGGATTAACCTCACCGACTGTTTGATGGCGCCAAAGTCGAACCGATATGGGGATGTAAGTCAGTGTTATGATGGTCAACGGAATCGCATATTGGAGAATAAACAGGGAGTATTCATAGCTGTGAACAAAAGTTTAATAAATAAATTACAACCAAATAAAATAAAAGATAGTAATGATTGTAGTACTACAAATTATTTAATGTAGCCTATGCCATAATATAATAATTATATGTATATCTTTAATTTACGTTTTCTAATATCAAATTAAGTATATTTATCTAGAATTGTTTGGGCCTTTAATTACGACAATAAAACTTCTCTATCGATTCGTCACACCAAATTGTTTGCCAGTAATATAATTTATTTATTACAACATTATACTTATATTAATTCAAATAACCTTGCAAGTATACGTATTTACATAAACAAGAAAACCTTTATGGACATAATATTCGTGGATTAATCAATACATGCAGGGGCGGATCCAGGAATTTGAACTGAGTGGAACCATGTATTGTACTAAAGGGGCGTACATACCTTAGAGGATTAAAAAAACTAGTTTAAAATTGTTACTGTTTATATTTTAATATAGTGGACATCTATTAAGTGAGCGTATAAGCATAATTCTGTACAACAAACTAATATACAGGGTGTCCCATAAATAACGCCCCATAGGAAAAATAGATTAAAAATTTAATGGGAATATACTGTTCTATT
>JAUZND010087219.1:0-15494 GCA_034780555.1 Coelogynopora nodosa | reverse complement strand
CACCACTCTCAGCCGATCCATCCGTCCGGTAAAGTCGAACTGTCCAAGGGAACGAATGGTGTCCAACGCGTCTTCCAAACGGACAGCTTCCGAATCACTACGACAGCTGCCCCCTTTCAGAGAGAGGTTGACACTCCACCCTTTGTTCTCCCACTGCCACGGGGAAGAGGTGGCAGGGGGAACTCCAGGCCTCGTTGGGCTGCTAATCCAGCACTGTCGCAGATATCGTTGGCCATCTTGCGAAAGCTACTGCGGGCCACAAAGCGGTGGCGAACCACTTGATGCGCATGGTCCAATGCCGATACGAAGAGAAGGATGTCGGGAGGGATCTGTTGGCCGTCTGTCAGCTTGATTTTGGACTACCTATGTCCAATATCTTGTTGCTAATGCCGATGCACAGTTGAACTACACAGATATTACTTCATGCTGGAAGAGTGTCAATTGGCTAGGTGATAACGACCGTGTTTTGGAGAAACCATTATCACCCCCGATCAATCCTGTTATCCGCTTCTTGGAGTCGCCTGCATCACCCATTCTTTTGGCAATGTCTGCACCAATCAAAACGATTTCAACGACAATCCATGATGCGCCAAAGAAGAGGCTTAAGAAGTTATTATTGAAGAGACAAGACACGATGCGAAAGCCTGATGAGACGACAATAATATCCCTTCTAAATTATGATGAGACCAATGAAGGCCAGCCGTTTGTATTTTAATACGTATTGTTAGAAACAATGTTAATACATTTTGTAACATATTAACACATACATGTTTCTTCTTTTTTTAATTTTTTTCATAATATAACTATATATACATATATTTTTTGTCTTTTTTTAATTTATTATTATTTGGTTTAATTTAGATTTAATAAAATAGATACATAAAAAATTAAATAAAAATAGTTTGTTTTCCAAATGTCATATATTACATATAATAATAATAATAATAATCATAGAATAATATCAAAGTCGGAGATTTTCAAACAATCGCATTAGGTAATCGAAAGACAGCATCAAAAGATTCAACAGTGTAGTACTTCGAAAAGAAAGCATACACTTCAATTCTATTAGTTTATGTTGATAGATCATGACTAGATCAACAAGTCTTTTATCTCAATTATGTCTACATAATGGTGAAGGAGGAGGTTCAATAAACACCAAGTCTAGTGCGCTTCTCATTTCACTAATATTAAAAATTTTCAAGATAGATTTAGGCAGTTGGAATTTTTCTAAACCACCATATACTATTTTAAATTTTGTTTATATCCCTCAAAAACAGTTTATATATAAAAAAAAATAAGAAAAGTTAGACAATTTAGTTGATCAATCTCATTTATATTTGTTTATATAATAGAAGCGTACACTCATTTGCATATGATGTTATTATATACAAAAAAAAACAATTATGTAAAGCAATTTTCAATATAGCGAAGAACATAGCAGTCAGCATTTTTACATGTGAGTAATAGTCTTTGAATATCATGCATACCATGTTTAAGTACAAGGCGATTATATAGGTAATAGAGACAATAAACACCACATAGAATAGTTAATGGTCCTTGAATAAAATGTTTATTAAAAATCTAACCACGTCTACAGTGTTCATTAATCCTAAGTTGAAGACGAGGGGGTGCCGGTTCTCCAAATGAGTCAAATACTTCTCCACGGTTATTTCCAAGAATGACCACTGCAATACAGTGAGTCCCGGGTAAGTTGGCGGTATCAGTGTTAACAATGAGTGCAAGTGGAGTATATTTGAGATGAATTTGGGAGTTGATTCAAGGAATAGATTCCAAGGAAATAGTTTTGAGAAAAGTGATTCTTTTTATTGACGAGAAGACCGAGTTCCTGACTAGTAAACATTAACCCTTGTAGTCAACGGGAACGTTGCGCTGACGTGTAATTTCCACATTGCCATCAAATATCGCCATGCTAATTACATTTATAGTGCCTGTGAGTGCAGCACCAAACTTGAGCTCCAATCGAAGATTACCCTCCTGATACGGTTTAGCATGATCTGTCAGAGATAGATCAGGTGTCAGATTGAATCCATAGAGGTTTTAGCCACCCGCAACATACTCCTTAAATATAATACCAAAATCTTCGTTGCGATTAAAGAGCTCGAGACTTTGTAGGAGAGTCATATACTCACGAATACACAAACCATTTTCATAGTCAGGAGTTAATGGTCTAAAGGGGAGACTTGTTCCATCCTTATAGAGAGCCATATGGTTGAGATTATATTGTTGAAAGTTGTAGGGGTTGCTGGTTACATCCCCATTATAAGCCTTATTACCAACCATTCCAACAATAACCAACTTGGGCATATGTCCTCGAAACAGCCCCTCTTTATTGTGAGTCATACTCCCCTGGGGAATACAAGTAGTATATATAAGCATTTCTGTATGTTGATTGTTGATTCCACATTGGATAGAGTCCAATATTCTTCGAAGTAGATGTACTCTTCCTTGAATTAGATTTTCTATTCTTCTTCCTCTTCCTGCTTGGATAAATAGTTTGCATTTTTCGTTTTTTGGATGGAGTATGCGATTTCTTATTTTTGTTTATAGACCTCTTGCGACGACCAGATCCCTTTTGATCAGTGGGATTCACAATATCCTATCCAATATATTCACGACTCATGTCGCCGATTTCACGTCTTGTACGCTTGCTAACATTATGACGATTATCTTTATGATTTTCTGTAACAACATCACCAATGAGACCTGTACCAACTTTGACTGCAGATTGAGAAACACGTTTACCAGCCTTTACCATATGAGGCATCCATTTTCTCAGAATAGGAGTAGCGAATCTTTTAATTGTGCTGAAAAAACCGCCTCCAATTTGTTGACAAATACCGGCATATACAGGCATGGATGATAGAAATCCACTCATCATTGGTACCGTATACGGGTATATCCAACCATGATTGTTGAGGATGCCTCCAAACTGATTCAATATATATATTGTTTATGGACGTTTTCGAAAGTGGAGAACAATAACAGTTTTTCCCTCGATAAAGGGTATGACATGACCAACATCGTCACATATTTTAATCCCAATTGCATCGATATATCGTTTCATAGAGGAGACATAGATTGGATTGTTGTAGATTATACTAATTGTATCACCGTAGGCTGTATTGGGGAAGCTTACTGTTCTCAGGAGAGGTACAAGTAAATTACCAACATACATTTCCGCACAGACGTCACAGTATACATAGAGACTGTAAATACCTCGACGTAGATCTGGTGAATTGTTAGCTTCTACTGTCTTGTGAGTAGATCGTCGATTAAATCCAAGTATAAAATTTAATCCAGGTACGGTGTTACTTCTAGTGTTGATATTGTGACAGATGTTTTTTTCGTGTATTTCCCATTTAAATCGATTGGATGCAACATTATATGTAAGTTTTACACCAAATTCCTTTAAAGTCATAGTGTCATTAGATAAAATGTTTTTTACGAGTCATGCTGTTGATTGCAGTGCAGATATCATCAGGAGTTTTATAGTGGCCCGATGGAAAACAAAACGCTTATACTTTTTTTATATTCCATATTCTATATTGTCGAGTGATATTTCTATGATTTTCATCTGTACATATATTTCCAGATCATTGTAGATATTTCACCATTTAAAGGTCCAAGAAGCAGCACTGGCTTTTCTTATTGTTGTATGACAGCTGGCGCGTAAGGGGCAATCCATTCTTCCGTTAAATATTCACTGGAGTAAATGTTATCATTTGGCTGTGCTATGATCTCATGTAATTTATGAATAATCTGCCAAGGTGTCAATCCCGCTACTGCTGGATGAAAACCCAATAGAGCAGCAATTCCACTATGTAGTGTAAACTTTTCAATAATTCTAGCAGTTGCTTTAAGTCCGAATCGATTAATTGTTTTATCATAGCGTAAAGTCCATCCAGTACCACTAATCTTATCAGGTACATCCATAAGACGCAAATTAGAATTGGCAACAGTTTCCGTCCGATGTTGAAATGCGATGCTGTCGGGAAATATTTCAATAATGATCTCATAATACAATTCCATCTTGCGCTCCCGTATTGTAACAATCTCATTATTACCAACGGTTTTGAGAGCATTGACAAAGAAAATTTCCACGAGACCCATTTCCCACTCGTCTGCATTCTCTTCCAAATTAATAGTAGAATGTAGTTGAGTGAGATATTTACCCGGTGTATTCTTTTTCTCTTCATCGTTTTCATGAACATTACTAGGGAGTATCACATGGAAACCGGTGTTGTGACTACTAATATGGGACATCTTCAACACGTTCAATTGTGTTATATTTTATCCAAGTAGGTTGTTTATAACCACGCCAACGAACAGGTGCTTCCTTCCTCACCCCCTTCCCTCGTGTACGCAATATTTGGTCAATTCTGGCATACCCTTCACGATCACCTACATCCTGTAATTCCTGATTGTAGAAGGAACCTTCAATAATTTCACTGTTGTCTAGTGTACGTATGCGATAGGTGACTGGACTAAACTTTGTATTGACACTGTGTATGATGTATTCTTCCTCTGACCAGTTGGGTTCATAACCCTTTTCAAAAGTTGCCTTGCGCCGAGAAATTCGCACACCATCCCCTAGAGAAAATTGTGTCTTATTGGACTGGGTGTGGTCGTCGTCGTCGCCATCGCCACCATGAACATATAGCCAAACATCTACTTCATTTTCATATGTAACATCTGTTGGAGCTATACCAATTGTTCGATGAACACTATGATTGTAGCAGTCCAGGAGGTTTTGGCAGAAGTGTGAGCCACTTATGATTTCCTTGCTTCGTGAAAGCTCTCCACATAAGTGATTTTAGTGTTCTATTAAATCGTTCTATAATTGCAGCCTTATTCTCCGTTTTAACGCTAAACTGCTCAATACCAAACTTTTCCCACAGATAGTTGCATACGAGTCGATTTTCAAACTCAAGACCCTGATCAGTTTGGATTCGTCGTGGCACTCGTCCATGAGTCATCTTTCGAAATAGTGTTTTAAAGGGATCGAGGAGAGCGAGAGCTGATTTTCGCTTGATTGGCGCTGCCCATGCATAGCGTAAGAGAATATCAATTACAGTCATTAGATATCGATGACCCTTGTTCTCTCGAGCAAAGGGTTGCATTTCCACAAGGTCCGCCTGCCATTGCGAGTCCATTTTGTGATCCCATATACTTCCGAAGGGGAAATTTTCGAAGTGCTGGTTTGTGCAGGGAGTAGGCCCACTAACTATTTAGCCAATCCTGTACTCGTTTTCGCGGGAGATCGCTGGCCTTCATCAGTGGTTTGTCTCCTCCGTATGAACCGGGAAGCGAGGCGTTGTAGTAGAAGCCACTTAGAAGGTTGTGGTCGTTGAGCGCAGCACACATTATTACACTCTATTTGAATATTGAGATTATTTCCAGAATCTGATGCTGATTTTAGTAGACAACAGCAACAGTTTAGAAGTGACTTAGGATTCATTTAGTTATTAAGTTATTTTAGTTATTCATTAAGTTACTGGGGTAAATAGTGTATGAAATAGCCCCCATCCAATCGGACGAGCCTGTCTAGGTGTATGTGTAGCATAATAGATTAGATCTAAAATATGACTTCCGAGTAATAGTTTTGAATTCATTGTCATCACTCCGGCATCATCCAACTCAAATCGATCATTGTACTGAATTTTGATAAAAAATATCCAATGCTCGTTTCCTGCGTTGTGTTGCAAACTTTTCAATCAATGTTCTTATAAAGTTACTAGACAGTGGATCTTTTCTAGGTTGAATTTCTGCTTCAGATGGTTGGTCGGCTGATCTAGCCATTTTTCTTTCTTCCAATAAATTGTTTACATCAATTTTGTGTTGCTGGTCAACAGACAAATTTTCATTTGTTATTTGAGCAGGTTCATTCATTTTTATACGTGTATACTCCAGTTCTGAGATGACAATCATACGACAGAAAAGAGTATTCGACATTGATTTTTTAAAAATTTAATTACCGACAATTTTATTAACTATGGCTTCAGCTCTTGTGGCTACAGCTCTCGCTATAACGGCTTTTGCTGCAATTCGTACTGCTGCTGTTGCCAAAGCGATAAATAGTGTGATAAGTGTTGAAAAAAATCCCCCTTTTTGGTTGACTAGAATTTGACGTGCTTTTTGAACGTCTTCCGGTTTACAATGTACTTTACCCTCATGATGCAGAGTATGTGTGAGACAATTTTTGGCAAATTTGCAGATTGTTTCCTTATTTGAATCAAGTTGATTCTTAAGCTTTGAATGAATTTTTGTATCACTGTTGAAATAATGATAGGCTATCTGTATTATACCACATATATTCTGAGGTGTTGTTTTTCTGATGAGACTGATGTATCGTGCTCTATTTCCCCTGCTCTCAATTAGTTGAATAAGAAATTTTCCAACTCTTTATTGGATTTCATTGAGATTTTGTTTATAATGAATACATCATATATCATCAACATCTCATGATTGTTTATAACATTCCATTATTATATAGGAATACTTTAAAACTCTCATAAAGAGCGCAATGTGCACCTGTACGTGATTTCGCATTCCTCTCCCCGTTTGTGTCATATGTTATAATAATAGAAATTTTATGTTTTGCAAAACATTTAGCATTGGCAATTCGAGTTCTAGTATTTTTATAATGTAATCCAACTTGGTAGTTGTTGATTAGCATATATATATTTGCAATATCCAGTCATTCTTTATAAAATACATATCTTTATTTCTACAGTATGAATTATCCCCATTAATGCCAAATATAAACTTGATATTATATTTGCTTAGAAATGAACAAACTTTAGTATAAGGTTCATTCTGTGTAGAGCAGCAGGTGTTCAGCTCTTTCAGATTTATACTGTCTAGACCGTGATAATGAGTCGAGGCAGTTAAAAAGTTGTTTTCATCAATCGGTAAGGTATGAAGACAAATAGCATCTATTATTTGCCTCTCATATTTGCAGGCAATAATTATTGCTATCTCCACAACATCTTTTGGTGACCAATTGTATCAATATATGCTAAAAACTTCATAACTTTATATATTTCTAAAGATATTTTATGTTATTTATAACTACTTGATGATGGTATATATACAATTTAAGGGGCTTCATTGGGTAAAATGTGCGCACGTTTACGTTATTCTTCCGGCGTATCTTGATTTAAATCGATAAAGAAGTAGGCGTACGATTGTGTGAACGTTGAATCTCTATGTGCTTCAGTCAAACATTTACCCTGTCTGAGGTACAACTGGCGCGATAGTACATCAATCTGGCTAGCATCACGTGGGTTTTAAAATAAAACCATATCTTGTGTATTGAGAGCACGTGTTCGAGACTCTTTACCACCCTGGAAAAAAATCTGTATTATTGAAATAACCATAAATTGCTAACGATATTTTAGTTTTTCATTTCATTCATTAAATCATCCAAAACTATCAGATCATAAGGTTGGACCATATCAGAAGGATTCTGATAATCCTTGATATATGCTGTATTAATCTTTGTTTAACTTTGGTGCCTCATAGTGACTACCGGTAAATCATTTTATATGTCTTGGTGGCTTATCAAACATTACATTGCGATGAGTAATTAAATTTTCAACAAATGTTTCAAACAAATTTTCCACTATAAACATGGAACTTTTATACTTTAAACTATAACTTTAATTAAAGTATATTAAAGTATAAAAAGTATATTAACTATAATATATATATATATATGTATATTCCCCCACCCACCTGACTTTTGTTTATAGCATTTTATATATTATAAACATATATACTCTCTATTCACATTCATCAACACAATGCTACCTACACGTGTTAACCAAGTATTTTGCGGTAAATTTAAACTACCTACAGCCTGTGACTTTAGCAAAATAATTCGACCAATTAATCATCCCAATATATATGCTCACGGGGAAACCACACATGCATAGTATAAAATGTACGAAAAATTGACTGTTTTAATTTTTTCAAAGGGAAAATTTCGTGTTATGGTTTCCCAAATAAAAATGGATGCAATTATAACTTTTTTATTACACTATCTCCCTTACGAAACTATTATAGCTGATTCACCTGTGCTTCAAACTGAGACTTTTACATTTTATTTGGAAAGAAAAAGTAATCTTAACCTTTTCAATCAGTCAACAAATTATGTTACTTCAATGCAATATGGACCTGAAATATTCCCCCCTTTACAAATATTCAAGTGGAAACCTGTATACGTAAATGTATTTTACACCGGAAAGGTTGTGGAGCTACATCTCAATTAAAATTACAACTGTTTAGGATTATTTACAAGATTTATTTTTACACTCTTCTCCTTTCACATTCTAAGTTGACACTTGAAAGTTGCCGTAAATATGTCATCATACCGTTATATTTTATTATATTCATTTTTATTTTTTTATAAATAAATCTTAATAATCCAAATAATCATCTTATTCTTACTAATTAAGAAAGAAAAAAGGTTATAATTTATTAAATAATAGTAATGGTTATAATTAACATTTTATATTAAATTGAAATATAAATATATCCAGATATGTTAATGTATAAATCAAAGTTGAATATGAACTAATATATACATGACAGATTAAAATATTATTATTCAATAGTATTGTTCTTCTTGTTTTAAAAAAATTACAATTGAATTATAGAACACGAAAAAAGGGACTTTTAGTATAGTACTCAGTTATATATATATATATATAATAGATTAAAACAGTATTAGTCTTATTCACCAGTATTATTCTTCATGTCTTTTTTCTATTTTATAATTGAATTATAAAACACAAAAAGTTACTTTTAACAGTACTCAGAGTTTGTCCACGAAAATGATAGAATACTTACAGTATATACATTACATATAATACATACCAATTATATTATCCTTGGTCTCTTAACAGCCAATTGGAGAAATGTGGGTAAAACCTTCTACGAAGTTTTCTCAGTTTGTCAAACACATCATCCAAACGGTGTTGTACCAAAGGTAAACTCTGATTTATTCATAACCAGATGCGCTTATCTTCATAGAATGAAAGATTGTGATAATCAATTGTATAAAGTTGGTGATTCTTTGATCTAATTCGTCGTTGATTATGTCGAAAGGTTCTCTGCTTTTCATCGGACTCTCGATAAAGAGTGTGAGTGATCTCCTTTGCCGCATTAGATCGGGAGATACCTTTGGCTCGTTTGTTTTCTACACTATTTGCCTGTATCATTGAATAGGCCTTTGGTCGGAGAATGATCCATTCTCGGAAGGGAGCGTTACAATCGAGCGTTACATAAGTTGGAGTAGTGGGTGTGTTCTTTGTGATAATTTGAGGTATCTAATAGTTGATCTTGAATCATGCGTGGAATAAATTCTGTAGTTACACGCACGTTCGTCGTCTTTAAGAATAGAGAATCCATATCTCCACCAATTATCTCTATTTGACCTCCAATTTCTCGAGCATAGGCTTTTAGTGTTTGATAGTATAACTCATACATAATGAGTTTAGAAATATTCAGAACAGCTTGACCAATTGCAATCGGTTTTTTCAAAACTATCTGATTCTTGGCAAGGTGAATTCCGTCCAAATTTTCGCTGAAAATCACTGCTTGGATGAGTTCGGGACGACTAGCAAGTTTCTTCGCTTTATCTTCCTCAGATACAAGGCGAAAATTGAGTCGACGTCAAACGTTTTCCATTGTCTTACCATAAAGACAGTTATTCATCAGTTTATAATAGTCTTTTTGGGACTTAGTCGTTGCCTTCTGCCGTTGTCTTTAATTATGACTGATGTATGGTTCAAAAAATGCGGACTCATGAAACTGAAGAACTCTGTGCACTTTTAACAGCTGCATGCCTTGTTTAAGACAGAATTGAAGCAGCTCACCATGAACGATATATTCCTGTTTATCCCAATGTGTGAGCATCAACTTCTCACATCCTCGATAAGCCTTTGGTTTATCTCCATTCAACTGTAGCAACTGATCCGTCATAAACTTGGAGAGACATCCCTCGTTAATAGTAAGTTTTTCCGGCGCGAAAGTAAGATCTTGAGTTTGATCTTGAACATTGGCCATATAGTATAGATCCACTTCACAAAGAAATCCGACGTCACCACTATAGTCGAAAGATTTAAAATCAATTACACGAATCTCCTCATCAGATAACTACCTGAACTGTCCTTGAGGGAGCTTTCTTGACTGAGCGTTTCCTTACAAATTATTGGCGTCGACATAAAATAGACCTATTTCTTCCTTTTCAGATCAAATGATTCTGGAATTCTAGGTGTGTTTGACTCCACATGATGAGTGTTAACAAATGGCATACCTCTTCTAATTCCAGACTCGACAAAACAGAACATTTCTATATCTCCAAGAAGATCAACTTTCACACTGGTTGATTTAAAGACGGCGTCCCATGATAAACTAGGCAGAGTAATATAATAGGCCGGGTCCAAACTTGTTTCTCTTATAGTAAGAGTGCGATACGTCTCGAAAATATCAGCCAGTTGATATACATCAATTTTAAGGTAAGCCAGCATATACTCACCAAAAGATTTACAGTCCAAAACAGTCCAAATATCTTGAGCACGTTTATAGTCAGCCTCAGTGCATTCTTCTTGATTCAGATCATTTATGAAAGCATCACGACTAGGTAGGCTTGTTTCGTCCATACGTTCCATAGAGTCAAAATATGAATATGGAAATAATCCCATGCTGAGAGCTACCTTTTTGAAGATGTCATTGTTCGTGAAAATATGTTGTGTCAATGAAAAATCATCCGGCTTCATGTTTTCTACTAGATGTGCAAGACTAACTGTGAGTAATTGAAATGAATCGCTGAATTCTATTTATAAGAACAGCCTCCTTTTGTCCAATTGCCTCCGTGACAACTTAATTGAGGTCCAAAAATGTTTTTCCTTTGTTGTTGCAATAACACTGATTTCACAATTAGGGATTTAATCTAAGCTTTCTACACATAAATTATGGTTGTAATAATTTTTTAAATTATAAAAAAACTAGCAGAAAGTTTATAGAAAGTCATGCAGCTCCTCGATATAATCCCGTGAGATGATCACGTACCGTACCGTACCTTAATGGACTTGTTTATTGAATCATTTTATTGAAAACCTTTCTTACAAATGTAGCATGTAGTTGCATTATCATGATTGATCTGCTGTTGTCTGGTGATTATGATTTTCTGCTTTCTATTTTCACAGTTCCACTTGTATACATCACTTGCCAGCGATTTAAGGGACAACATCGCCTTTTCAACGCAGTTTTCGCCACTAAAACTCGATACTGACTGGGAATTGGTCGACTCTTTATTTCGGGATGCGAGACTAGTAAGTAGGACATTGCTGCAGCCTTATGTTTCTGTAATAAAGTTTCACTATCATCATTCTTCTCCAGAAAACATTCAATGTCCGCGTGTACGTCTTTGTACTGCCTGCTATCTTTGAAATTCATGATAGCACTTTTCTGTAGCAGATACAATTGTCTCTGGCTCTCCAGTATAACAATAGGGACGGTGTTTAAGGAGAGTTTCCAATGAGTAGATAGGATTTAGGCAACGTCCGCAGTGTTTATATTCTTCTGGAGATTGATTCGTTCGATTTTGTCTCGAATTTAATAACCTATCCAAATTCACAGTTCCCACATAGTGTGGTGGTTTTTTTTCACCATTTTGAAAAGTCAAAATATTAATCACTTGAGGTTCTGGATCTTCTTGCGAAACTCTTTTTGGACAGAGAGAATGTCGTAAAACTCGCAGTGGAATATCTGAATTATTTTAGTCCACTCCAGTAGATTTATAAATAGACCTGGATTCAGTCTTTCAAAAAGCGGAATATCTTTCGCTCTTATTGGATAAGTAAGATTTCTAAGATTCAAGTTAGAAAGCTATCTTGTATAGCTGCTGGCTTTAGTTCGATTTTTTGACGTCGTAATCTCCGAATAGTGAAGGACTGATAAAATTGCACATTAAAAACCTTTTTTTTCTCACAAACATTTTTAACATTAATTACAGTTTTTTCGCATGAAGTTTAGGGGGCAAATCTGAAAAGTCGTGACATAAATTTCTTGGCAATGAAAAATACTTGATAATTCGAAGATCGAAACAGTTTGTAGTTAACACAATCCAATTACTTCCTCTCTCAATAAATTCTTCGACTTTGGCTAAGAGGTTTGAAATGGTTTCGTTTACAAAATTGTAATTACTTGCCTAATCAGCCGTATTTGAAAAGTATACCTCTTCATTTTTTTTAATTTCATTGCTTTCTAGGTCAATTTGTTGACATTAAAGACATAAAACAGCATGAATCTTGCATTCATCGCAACCTGTAACCAAGGTTTCCACAGCAGTTTCCACACATAATATACGCATGCGGATATTATTTAGAAAGTCAATTGGTTGAATGGGCGCTGATACTGGTAAAAAACATACATATTAAATCGCACTATTTATTGCTGATTCGGGACAGTAATGAAGTACGAATTCGTCCTGATATTCGTCAATCATGGAAACTCCATGAGGGAAGCAACTTAGACGGTGATTCATCATGTCATTCAAAGTATAGAAAGTATATACTATCACACTGTTGACATATATATGACTCAACACCAGCAGCAGTAAGATGTATTTTGCTTGTTGAGGACTGACTTATCCATGGCTCTAAACCTCTTGGACTACACAAATTATTGACCTGGGACATTGGAATACCTTGAGCTTCTTCTTCTTCATTTATAGGAGAGCTTGCAATTGATGATTCATCCAAATCGACAGAATAGAGCTTTCGTCGCTTACTCTTATTTTGGACTACAATTTCTGAAGGATTTGATGAGTCATTTAATGACCATGGTTCAATCCATCGTGGGCTACCTCGTAAAATTCAATCTGAATCGAATCTTCATTATCATCTTCGAAGTCTGATTGTGCTTCCCATTTGATCAGATTTGTAGACTCACTTGACCATTCGGTAACTCATCTCGAGGAAACTTTCACGGAGTTTATAATAAATTCAGAGTTATCAGAATTTGTAAATTCTTGCGAATTGTCGATTTTATCAGAGATAACTTGGGTTACAAGGAAGGAAGAGTTACAATCGTCTATATCATCATCATCATCATCATCTGTTTGTACCTCTCGTTTTATCGGATTTATGGAGTCATTTGTCCATTCTGTAACCCATCTCGGGGATACTTCCATGTAGTTGATAATGCCTTCTTCATTTGCTGAATTTAAAAATTGTCGCAAATTGTCGTCTTCAACAGCACCATTATTAGACGTGAAGACTGAACAGTTATGATTTTCATGTTCTACTTCAATGACCACATCATCTTTAAATAACAGTTTAAAAGTGCTGCTATCACATATATATATAGGGAAATATCTGGTTTTATTTGATTCTCCAAATGGATTGGAGTTGATGTAGAAACAGATTGAACAGCTATAAAAATAAATAAAAAAATAACGTTTTATTAGAAATTATATTTCAACAATAAAATTATAAATAAAGTAATGATATAAGTATATATTAATTGAGTAAAAATAAGCACAACTATATTACTACTACTACCTATTTTCTGTTCAGTGAGTAGTTAGTTAAATATATTAGTGAAAGAAAATTAAATGTTATATATATATATATACCAAATTCTAAATTTTAGGAATCTAACAAAATCTAGTTCACTCAACTTGATTTTGCTACTTGTAGATTGATCTCCTCCACCAACTAGAGTATAAATAAAGACGCTTTACAGCTACATTTCATCCAGCTTCTAGCTCTCAACACGAACGGTCGTATTTAAAATCGCTCTCTCTGGACTTAGAATTTTATTTTATAACTTTACTTTCAAGATGTCTAAAATTGTGTAGGATGATGCTGACGTGATAACCAGTTTGAAACATGACACACAAGAACATATGGCCAACAATGATCAGGATTATGCATTGAGACGGGAGTTGGGTATTGACGATGTTGAAATGAATTATCTATTTAGACTAATATGTAGAATCTTTATAAAGTCAACTAATAGAAGAATATTAGAAGAATATACCGGCATGATGTTTGAAGGACTTGGCTATATTAACAGGTTTGGAGAGAACAGCACTGTATTATCGAAACTTGAGCCCTAATTGAAACAGGCGGTAGAATCAAAACATCCCTGCAAAGCATTATAACACCTCTTCGGAGTGCCTGAGGGCCGAAAGACTAAACAAATTGAAGCTTTTGTCAATCTCAGAATATTGCAAGTTGCTGATCGTGGACAAAGATTACCAGTAAGTGAATGACGCTACCATCTATCCGTTCGTTGACGATCAGTAGCAGTAACATTTTTTATGCTTACTTTCCTACTCTGTATAGATACTATCTATATTATCTCAAATATCCTACTGATGTATAATTTTTAAATAATTATTCTAATAATAAATGTCATTCTATATAATTAATCATGCATGCTTGAATTATTGAAATAAAGGGAATTTATTTTATGATTTTATATTAGCAATCGGAATTAATTAAGACAATAAAAAACGATAGTATCTGTATTTTTATTAAAAATTATTAATTTCTACTTGAAATTCACAAATTTTGAAATTACGAAATTGTTGAAATTTTGAAAAAAAAAATTAATTTTGAAAAAAAAATTGAAAGTTACAACTTAAATTGAAAAAAACAATCACTTCTATAATAGCAATTTTAAACATGCAAATATTATTTATATGTATTATATTAGGGGAGGGAGGGGCTAGAAGTATAGCACTCCCTATTACTTTTTTTTAATTATTTTTATTTTTTTTGAAAAAATAAAAAAATAATACCTTACTGCAAAACAATATATATAACTCATTTTTTGTTGAATTAATTATTATTATTAAATGCATGAAAATAGTTCTTAACAATTTTTAATATATATATATAATAAAATCGTTATATAAATACTATTTAATTCATTATTTTTTATTTTTTTTATTATTATTAACATATGTTAAAAAATAGTTATTAACTTACTTTGGTGATCATTTTCTATAGGAGTAAATATTACGTCAGAAATTTCAATATTGAATTGAAATTTCTCATTGACCGAACCACATGAATAAATGTGTAATGATAAAATATAATTTCCTTGTCCACAGTCGTCATAAGTTATCTTTTGGCCAATATTATTTTGAAAGGTACAAAATTCACTGATCACAAAAAATTGTTATCTGGAAGAAAATGTGCTTTCAGTAGTATATTGCATTATGGTTAACTTTTTGCATAAATGCTTTTCAAATTTCGTGACAGAGTGTATGGATAAATTTGACGGATTATATGTCATTAAACCAATTGCAAAATTTAGTACCGCATCGGAATAAAAATTTTCCGTAATCAGAGGCGGCGGAGCGAATTTACAGGTGCCCTGGCCAAGCCTAAAACGGGCGCCGAAACTGTTATAATATTTTTTACTTATACGCATTTTGTGCTGTTATTATA
>JAUZND010087208.1:0-15495 GCA_034780555.1 Coelogynopora nodosa | reverse complement strand
GTAATCATCTCCGTTCTCAAAGCTATTAACCAGTCGTCTCCTGTCTTGGTTTGAAACTTGTCTTCTTCGAAGCGCACCTACTTGAGCCATCCTTCCGTCTTATCGAATAATGTAGAATGATTGCACGAATCGGTATCGCATATCCATATTTCGTCAACTTGATTTCAATTTAGATGAACACAACTCAGTAATGTTATCGTGAAAGTTGCATTACGGTTAAATGAATGCACGAATTGGCAAAATAAACTAAATCGATAACAAGTAGCTTGTTCTGGTAAAGGGATGAACTAATTGTGAGACAGCATGCTCATTCTTGTAACTTGATTGCCCAAAATGTTAAACATGTTAAGCAGAATGTGCATCCCGGTAATTTGCATGCACGTTCCGGCAACGAAAACGAGAAACCCTATATCATAAGTTATGGTAAAGTTGAGAGTAATTTAAATCAATAAAAGCAGGTTTTGTATTGTACATGTTTCGATTTAACACTAAATCATATTGAAATTTAAACACCCAAATCGCAATACTGTCCAACATTTTTGCAGAGTTTGGTGAGGGAACCCACTGCATCAATTGGCTCTTTTATATTATTGTGAGAACACGGATTATAGCATCTTTAGCACGGGATACCTTTAATGTCGCGATGATCTGAATTGTGATGAGTAAAGGACGAATCTGACCATACTCATTGTCCAACTCCGCCAGATAAACACCTGACTTGCAGAATCGAAGATACTTTCGGATCCTGGCCATATCTCTAGGGTGGTTCTTAATTTTGGAGGTCCATTTCTGCTTGAAGGCTTCCGTATTACTGCCCTGCATGACCACATAATTGAAAAGAAGGGTGTAACCGATACATTAATTTTCAGAAAAGAATGTCTCATTCATTTGTTCAACGATAGCGAATTCACCATATACCGTTAGACAGAAAACAAAATAATTGATCACAAAAATCATAACAGAATCCTAGAGCTCCAAATATTTTATTATTAATTATCATTCGTGGATCAATAAAGATTAAAATGATACACATTTTTACACTTCATTGAATTATATATAGTTTTAATTATCTGTAACTTATTATACTATTTAAGACAATTTAAACTGAACTGTTAAATATTTAATTATTTTTATCATATATGAGAACAATTTTTTTGTAAAACATTAGAAAAATTATACAAATATTTTCACCTAAATTGAGGCTTATGCAAACTATAAAGAGAAAATATAATATTAAATAATCAAAAACCGATTCCTATAACGAATGCTAAAAATATAAGTAAATAAAGTTATATATATAACTATAAAATTTAGATACAGTTTCAATCAAAACCCAATCAGAAAGGCTAAATAATCATTAATGTCACATTAAAAAATATGTAATCGAAAGATTTCTAAAAAATTAAACTCTTTGATAAATAATTGTGATTCTACAAGTATCACAGGCTAACAATAACATATAAAACGATTGATTAGATTTTTTTAAATTATTTAAAAAAAACGATAAAGACGGGCTTTACTTATGCAAGAGTGTTCTCTAATGCTGATAGTTTCAGGAAGCTTCGGCATAGGTAATACAAATCAATCAAATTGATTGAATAAACAAATATAAACAAGTCTACGACGTTCTGATACACTATCCAGTCAAAACGAAAACAATTATTAAACATAACAAATACGCACATAACAAATCACTCTAAGATATGAATTAACAATTAACAACGAACTTTGTTCGGTATCAAGCATGGTGGTAGTATAGGTAAAAAGAGTACATTATATGCCAACTCACAGAACGAGAAGGTGAAATCAATACAAGTATAACACAGCATTAGTAGTATAATATATATATATATTGTTGAAGAAAATTGATAATGTTATTTATAGATACATAACAATACGTAGAAATGTATGCATTTTATTTGATCTATAGGTTGAGTTATAACTTTGTCTGGAGTTAACATAAATACAGAGAGAATTATTGTACAATATTACGTACAATTGCAGAAATTTAGCAAACGAGTTTTAGACAGTCTAATGAGACGATAATAATTATAATAAAACGATCGCCTATAACTATATTGATGTTTCCACAATGACGGTATATTCAGAACTTTACAATAAAATTTTTTTAAAAACTGTTGGACGAGTGGAGACGCCGTCATAGAAACAGAGTGAGAAGTATGAATCACGCCAGGGGTTGTATATTCTAAATTAAAATCTTGCATTAAATTTTAACATATTCTAAATTAAATCGTGCAACTGATTAGCTTCACATGAGCTTCACAGTTCCCACAACGATCCGGCTGATCCAGTTCTATTTTGAAGAAAACGTCAAATTGGCGTTGAACTTGTTTTCAATAGTGTTGAAGGATTAACCTAGAACAATGGGTCACATAGTCTGAATATCTACGGAAAAACTAGTAAATCAACAAAATAGAACGTTTGCTATCCATAGCACTATCAAGTGAATAAATATGCTACAAAATATCGTAAGTGGGTCAATTTAACCCCCTCCCCTTGGTAGTTCTAATGGCATAAAAGCGCCTGGGAGTAAAGAATTAAAAAGTGTAAGTTATGCTAAATATAAATTAATCATCCAATTTGCTATAAAAAATATCTTAAAAACAGTAATTAACCATTCTAACCATTTATTTCCTTAAATTAAATATTACAAAAAAGTTGCAATTTCTAACCTAAACAGTGTAATTAATGTTTTCTTACTTTACATTTACTTACTTATTTTCATACTAAAACAATGTTGCTTAAAGTATGTTATATTTAAAATTTGAATAAAAAATTATAATATGTAACATATTTTATAATCATTTTAAACAGAAGAATTCCGGAAATATTATGAATAATTTCATTAATATTGCCGTAATGATTGACTTTTTGTTTCGTGTTTCAAATAAATGTGTTGAAGAGATATCCATGTATTATACATTTAAAACTATATATTGTAATATTTTCGACAAATATGATGTCACAATTCAAAAAATGTTTTCTCATAGTTTTATATATTTACTCGTAAAATTTTTAATTATTATTTAAATGATTTCATAGAATATAATGTATTATTTATCATCTTATTTACCTTCTATTTTATTTGTTTTACCATTTAAAGTAGACGGAATTATCACAATATTTTTTACATTAGATATTTTACATGTCTTCTGTTTGAACAATTAAAAATATTTACTTCGATAACGCAAAAATTTTTGTTTATTTATACAGCTCGATATGATAAATTTATTAGAAATCATATGATATTATCAAAATTCATGGGGTTTATTAGACTAAATGAAAGGGTTCTCAAGGGGCCGTACGAACCTTGTACAACGCCTTATTTTTGTGAACAATACAGATAGAAAGTTTTACTTACCAAGCAGGGATCAATAAAGAAAACAAGGGATATACCCAAATCTTTTAGATCAGTCACCATCTTTCGAACCCAAGCATCGATCAGGGAATATTCTCCAGTACCAATGAACAAGCTTAAGTTCCCGAAGTGTTTACTGGATGAACAAATAAAGTCATAATTGACTTTCGAAAAGAAATTATGAAAATCCACCAAGATCTGTATTGGTTGCTTTTTCGCTTCTAAAATGAGGTCTACTGGTTCCATAACTTGATCTCTGTTCTCTTCTATGTAACGTAGAAGACCACGCACACCCATTATTCAGATTTTATCTAAAAAAACAGAAAGAGAAAAATTAATTTAACTACAATAGTATAAAAATGTGAGAAACATTCAGTTTTATATTTAAAGTAATAATAAATTTGAGAATCATAATGAAAATGTGGAAACATGCTTGTGGTGGTAATGGTCAACTATTTTAAACAACATTTAATTTAAAAAAAATTAAAAACACTTTGACTTAATTCAACTTGATTTTATTACATTCGAACTGTAGTATTTCTATTTTTAAGCACAAATGTTAGGTATAATTATCATTTTTGTTATCCTTACTTAAAAATGTTATTAGTTAAAGTACAAAAAATTGATTGTTGTTTACTTTCCATTTCTCACACCTAAAGAGAATTCCATCCAAAACATTTAATTGATACAAATTTTAACTTTTAGTCCACCACATAGAGATCTGCTAATATTCACATCACATCACCAAATATTCAAACACTTTAATCACATTAACAGTTTCATCTCTTATCATCACATAATATGTAAAGAGATGTTTATAACATTATTGACAAAGATTGCACTAATCTTAGAGTCAGAGGACCAATATTAATTTAATTTAAGTGGAAAAAACGTAAATTTCAGCAAAATTGAATGTGATATATTTGTTTAATTAATTTATTGACAATAAATTTATTTTCAAACATGTGATTAAAATAATTAATTTAAATATGTAGTTCATTCATTTAACAATATTGTATATCTTTGTTAATAGTATTGCATATATTGATTAACTCAACATTTTAATAAATTATTGTTGCAGATTACTGACTTTTAAATTACATAACATATTACTTTACTATGCCCTAATAACCATATTCTATTAAGTTAATTTATAAATTTGAAATATTTAAAACATTTATTGAATTACAGATAATTTATTTGTATGTATAACATGATGAGTTATTCCTATTTGATAATTCCAATACTATACAACTAAATGCAATAATACATTGTACTTCAAAAGTGTTGCAAACTTCAAAATAAAACCCTATAATGAGACAGTTTTCATATTTTGCAAAAGAACTAATTTTGTGGTAAAAAATGTAAAGCTCAAATTACAATTACAAAGTCAACCATAAAAAAGTAAATATGCAGTATATATTATAAAATGTAGTTAATTACCTTAGTTAAACCAATGTCTTAACTTTTTTATATATCAAGACTTATTTTGCATAGGGTGCTAAACAATGGTATATAGATGTAATTTTTTTTAAATTTATAGACATTCTATATTATAATTGGTTTATAAAATCATTATGGCTCATGGTTCAAATTAAGCATTATAGAAGAGAATGACAATAGGGTTACTGTAATATTCAGATTAAGATATTTTCTCTAATATAACAAATTACAAGCTGTTATTCTTATTCTTCAGATAATTTTATATAAATAATGAAGATACTAATGAAGATATATTGCTACCTATTTATTAATGCTATGAAACTCTTAAATATGGTTTCTTGGAAACTTCCAAATCAGGTAAACTATTTTATGGCCATATTGAATAATAAGCATCTTTATATTAATTACTTATTAATGTGTCAAAAACAGATAAAAATCATGAAAATCTATAATTGTACCATAATATATTTTTACTATAAGTATTGGCAAACTTCAAAATATTAGTTATAAAGTCAATATAGATAATCAATCTAGATATAATGTTAAGACATAGCCATTTACAAAATAGATTGCTTTATATTTAAACTATTTACTCTTTTGTTATTATATTTTTAATGCATGTATACTATTATTATTACTACAATAATATATAAATATTATACAATAATATGTATATAACTATATATACTTATATACAATAATAAATATAATGCATAATATATTTTTTTAAATTTAAAAATGAAGTTAAATATTATTATTTATCTATAATAATACATTACTTATCTTGTAAAATATAGCTAACATATTTATTAATATAAATTACCTAATAATTAGCAATAGGTGTAAAATTTAATATATGTTCATTATATTCAATAAAGTTAGTATTTAAAATAATTGTTAAGAATAAAATTATAATGTTATTTTTTTAAATTTTTTTTACTTAATGTTATATATATATATATTAAAAACAAATAAAACAGTCTAAATATTTATTTTATTAGCTAAATTGATAATAATTTTTTTATAATTGAAAACTAATAACATATAAATTATTAAATATATATATATAATAAATGTTTATTTATTAGTTAAATATTTAAATATTATTTTATAATGAAATATTTAAATATTATTTTATATTGAAATATAACTTTTAAAAGCTAAATATTTAATATAATTAATGTTATTCAATAATTATTAATGATCATGTATTAAAGATAAAAAATTAACTGATATTTATTTTAATTGATATGCTAAACATATAGATATTATTTATTATTAAAATATAAATTTAAAGTAAATAATAAAAATAATATTTATCAACAAAAAAAATGATTATCGATAAAAAAAAATTTTTTAATATATATATAATAAGTTATGTATGATAATATTATTATTATTATTATTATATATTAGATATTATTATTATTATTACATATAAATAGATATTTCTTGTTTTTAGAACATTGTATTTAAAAGATGGACAAATATTGTAGAATTACATATTTGACTAAAGAAAAAGGGTCAATTGTTTTGTCATGATATATGATACCAAACTATAAATCATTTTATAGAAAAGACCATAATTATAGAAAAATAAATTATATTATTTGTATGTGAATTTGTTTAAATTTGAAGCTACAATTAATAGTTTTGTTTAGTTATAATACAGAAAGTGAAATGCCGGAATGAACTGGGTTATGTAGTGTACATAAGAAAATATTATCAGACCATAGTTATTTAACAAATTTAAATGCCACAATGAACTGGGTTCTTCCACATCAATGAATTCTTTAAGATCAATGAGTTCAAAACTGAAAAAACATGCTAAAGTATGATGTTTTAACTATACTATGACAGTCCCCTTTAGAGTCCAAACTAAAGTAGAAAGAAGATGATATTCTAAAAAGTATGCTGTTTGAAAAAATATAAAGATATAGTTTATTTACACTTAGTCTTTAGATTAAAATGTCTAACAACATAAAAATTTACAAACAAAAATATATACTTACTGTCAGCCGAAAATTAAGATTATTTGAGACCAATAATCACTGTTTGCTGAAAATAAAGACTTTTCAAGTCATGTATAAGAATACTGAAATAATAATTATATTCTAATTTAATATATGTTGACTTTGTATCCATTTGGCAAATTTATATACAGTTTGCAAGTCATATTTATATGTACAGTTGGCAAATCATATTCATATGTACAGTTGGCAAATAATATTTTCATATCTAACCATATATATGGCTCACCAATCTGATTCCAACTGCACATATAATGAAAAATAATTTATAAAAAAAAATCAGATGCAACATATAAAACCTTAATTGACATTGTTTATATTTATAAAACGATATACAAAATGATGAAGTAATAAATTATTAATAAAAATATTCATTTAGCAGATCATGTTTATATATTTTAATTAATTAAATAATACTGCAAGATGAATGCTAGAGTGTATATATACATATTATATGCATATGGGACCCTATAGAATATAGTTATAGATACTATTAAACAAAGAATAAAGGAAATAAAATATGGAATATTATGTTTAATTGTCAAAAAGTTAGTTATAACGTATAGCTAATTGTGATTCTTTTTTAATTTTGAAGAGAAAGGATGGTAGTTTTATTTTTCAAATGGAAGGGTTTCCAGAAGTTGCCATTGGGTGAGGGGGTTCAGAAGAGGTAGGTATCACAATTTTTTAGAAACTACGCTAAATACACGCCTAAGAGATGTGGAAGTCAATCTATTACGCACGACATGTGTTTTTAGATTAGTATGGCGATAACTCATTTAACAGTCCTAAATAACGGTTATAACCATATACTGCGCTTCGGTAATAAGGGGAATAATTGATGATTATTCAAAATATGTGAAAATTAAATTTATACAAACACGTTAATGAAATGTCTTTTAAATCATATTTCCATAATTATATGTATCGTTTTTATAGATATCTTTTTTTATATATGTTGTTTACTTAATTAAAGTGATATTATTATTAAGTTTATAGAATAGAAAGTTATTCTCCCGTAGTAAATACATTTCTAAATTCTGTTAATACAAATTTGCGCTGTTCCAAGAATTTTTTATTTTTTTTAATATTTAGCTTGAACAAAGAAAAATTATTTCTGAAGATATTACAGATAAACGTATTGGGATAGAATATTTTTTGGGAATTAAATTAAGTGTTTACGACGTTTCACCACAAACTTAATTAAATGTAATGGTTTAAATAACAATTAAAGCAATAAACGAATTAGTACAAATCATAATATATAACCATATAAAATTATTGAAAGCAATTACTAGAGAGAATATATAAGAAAAGCAAAAACACAATTTCTTTAGATACTTAATTGTTTTGCTTTTCTTATATATATAATCCAGATACGTGGAAACTCCATTTTATCATAGAGAGAATATATAAGTATATGTTTATCTTAATGTGCTTAAATGCTATAAAATTGACATCATTGACATAAAATATATCAATGATGTTGCTAACTTAAAAGAATGTTAAACGACTTTTTGTGTCAAGCCTAAGAAAATGTTATTAATTGGCAATAAACTTGTATAATAATATTAAATAAATAAACCTTTAACCCTTCGTCCGTGGACGGTGGTATACTAATTTTTTTCTTATGAGCCTGATTTTAATATTCGGTCGCTAAAATATCTTTATCTTACTTTTAAAAATATTTTAAACAATTTTTAATATACTAAAGGAAAAGGCATAAATTAGTATCAAATGCTATTTTGAAAAAAAACTAAATAAATGTTTAGACTATACCAGAGTGATGTTTTTAAAGTAAAAATTATACTAACATGATCCATATAAAGCAACCTTTATATTTTTATAAATAATTATTAAATTAAACTTTATATGGGTGAAAAAATTATAAAATATGTCAAAATGACGTTATTTTTTAACTATTTATATACCCCTCACAGGGTTTTCTTTCTTGTCGGTTATTTTAGGAGTTAAAACTTATATATATATAACATTAATATAAAAAATAATTTATCGTAAAATATATATATTTTACTTGAATAATCAGAAATTTTAAATTATTTACTCAATTATGTTACTTTTACCTTAGTTATACAATCTGTATAATAATAAAAATATACCAAACTATAGATCTCGTGGTTTGGAATCAGATGCATAATATAAACAATTTAATCTAAAAATTTAAGATGTAAATTTGTTTCCATAGTTTTCCTAAACTGGAGCTTATGACATAATCAAGACATAAAAATGATAATAAATGATTGTTTTGAAAAGAAAAATAGTTCGACAAGTGCTACAAGGTATCTGACGATAGCTTAATCGGACGATAGGAAGTTTGTTATACACCCCACACAGAGAAAACCATATAAAGTATGTTAACGGAAGGGTTATTAATTTTCTCAACCATATATTCCTCATTCGATAGAGTTCCTCAAATGTGTATGCTGAAAATTTTTCAATTAGTAAGGCTTCCTCCAAATTCACAAGACTTGCTGACAGTACATTTAAAAGGTATAATTATGTTGTATATAGATCTGGAAATGTAATGAAAGTGGCAGCTATAAAAATAATCATATATTTACATTGAAAATCATAAGATTATATATTGCTGCGGTTTAAACCATAAAGAATATCAAATAAAAATACTCAAAATATTATTTACAAAGGAATAGACACACAATAAGTTATACACTTTTAATATTTAAAGCATAAAGTTTTGCTGTTTTTAAAAAGCGTAATACGAATTAATTTGAAAGACTAGCAGGGGCGTACTAATAAGCCGCTGCATACTAAATATTCCTAAAATTTCGCTCCTTGAAAATGTCCGCGCCCCATTTGTCACGCTCTTTTGCTTAAACTTTCTTAAACCAGTTTAAACTTTATAATTATGAATATACATACATGTACATATAAGAATAAAAGATTACAAACTACTTGTGTAATAAAGACTACGACGGAATGTAGAAAATTCATTAAATATAATTTGTAGTTATACATCGTTTACATTATTTTTTTACTTATTTATAAGGAAACTCCAGCAAGCCCACATTCATATTAAATCTTATTTATAATAATATTTACTATAGTCTAATAGATAGAACACCTATCTAGAGATAATAAAATTCCCTTTGCTAGTTTCATAATTATAGAGCTTATACCATACTGAAATTATTTAAGAGAGGAGCGCATGAAAGCCTTGAAGACTTCAATTTAATATTCCCTGCTAATATATAGTAACTATATAATGTACAATGACTCTTGTGTTTTCATAAGACATAAGCTATATAATACAAAAATGTTTTATGTTTTTAAATGGACCTACAAAGGATTCTGTTTGAACCATTATATAAATTTTTAACAATATTATTAAATATTGGGATTTGTAAACTATAATGATTGAATTATACGTTACTTACATATAAATACATATAATGCTGTGAAGTCGAAAGAGTATTTTACTTAATCTATTTTAAACTATCTATTTCAAATTTTATATAGCCGTCGGTAACTGTTAATTACTCACAAGATAATCAGATTAAATGGATAGAATTTTGTATTAAAATAGATCGCAATTAAATACTTTTGTTTTTATTCGTTTATCAATTAGTTTAATCTGTTATAAAGTTATATTTGCAACATTTAATTCGACTAAAGATACTACTGAAGAGATCCAATATGATCAAAAGTGCTCTAGTACTTGGAGAAGTCAAATTAAAAATTGCAAGTATAACTTTATAATATATTATTACACTTGTGTTTGGCCTTGATATTTTACTCAATTTTGTTTAATGTGTTTTTATAAATTATGTATTAAAACAGATTGCAATTAAATGTTTTTGTTTGTTTTTTAAATAAATTGTGACATAATTAAAAAAGTGTACATGTAGCAATTGTTTTTTATAATTTTAAAAATCAAAATTTATTGCTCCCCCCTAAATATTGTATATTGCGTAGACCTACTAAAAAAATCTTTTTGGCTATACGCCCCTAACTAGTATGATATATTATGCCATTCATTCATATAAACTTATTTGATCATTCCACACAGTTTTCCATTTTATAAATTAAAAAAGTTAATTTGAAATTGTAGTAAAAAGTGGAGATATGAACTTATTCTACACCATATATAGCTCGCTGTTTATATATATAAATGCTGTCTAAACTTTAAACAATAACCACTGCAAATCATTCCAAACATATGTATGTATGATCGCGAAGGATTCTTGTAAACTTTTCAAATCTTGGCAATAATCTTTTATGATATCTCAGCAACCAGAGGCAGTATAATCGTGAAAATTACACATTTTGTAGAACAACTGTTACTGTGAATATCTGTAATAATATCACTTTCAACTACTAAATCCTAACTAATTGTTATAGTTATTAGTCTATTTATACATATATTATATTAAATAGAACATAATATTTACATTCATTTTTTAGTACTTAAAAATAAATCCGCTAACATTTAGAGTACCGTGTGTGTACATCATTGTGTGGAAAATATTATTCACGTGGATTTTAAATATGTCAAATTGTTTTCTAATCAAAGGCTTAGTAAGATAGCTATCGATTTTAACGCCAAATATATGCTAATTATAATAAAAGAAGTAAGTAAAACGTATTAGGAACAAAATACCATATAATTATAGCAGTTTTTTTATTTTTTTATCTTTTCCAAATTATGCACAATTGATACTGAAAGTCAGTTAAATTCATAGAATTCAATATAATTCAATGAATCATAATTTTGAAAATATTTTACAAAAAATAATAATAATAATGATTACACTTTTTTTTATTAAAATCTCGATGTACAGGTTATAAAGAAACAACTTTAGATGACATTTTTAAAGTATTTAACAATATTTAATCTGGCTTCCCAATTAACTATTTACATATTGAAAAGGAATGAAAAATCGAAAGCTTTATTCTAATTAGAATACTCCAATACATTAAGTGGTAAAATAAACACAACAGCTGTATTTAGCATATATTTTAATTACTAATAACATCTCAATTGTTGTCAGTATATGCTCCAAACAAAATATTTAACAGAAAGTATATAACGATAGATCAACGAATGTTTCAGCATAGAATCTCAATTTTTTTTCTATACCTACCGTTTTTAACACTTTTTTAGTTTGTTTTCTGTCATGTATTACGTCATCAACTTCTACAGTAGGCTAGTTTTATGAAAATATATGGAATCATAAAGGCATTAAGAATTAGTTAAGTACTAAAAATTGCAGAATAATCGCTTTAGTAGTATTTGAATAGTAACCAACTGAAACACTAGTCAACTGCATTATTCCAGTCATAATATAAATTAATAAATTTAAATCATATCAATATAATAAAACTGTATTTGCAATGTAAGACAAAACAAATGTAGATATTATGCATCAATAAATAAGTACATATATGTATGTATATATATATCACGAGACAAAAGACGGAGGTAAACATCACATGGAAATGCAAAACAGAAAAACAACAACAAACAAAAAAATGTAAAAAAGAGTAGTAAGTAAGTAGATTAAGGTAAAATATACACTGGGGCCAACAACACGTCTGTCTACCAAAAGAGATCAAGAAACACTGAGATCAACTAGTTGCTACACACACTAGTTCAATAGTAGAGTGAGATAGGACAAAGTGAGACAATTAGAGTGAGACGGCAGAGGGGGCTAAACAATCTAAAACGGTCACAAGAAATGTTGTTTCTACGAGAATATAAGAAACCATGGAGACTAAGAACAGTGGTAACCAGGCAATAGTGTTGCCACGGAGCGTGTCAACTATCATGTAAGCACGTCATATCATATCATATCATAACATCATCATAATATCATCATAATATCATCATATCATATCATAATATATTATATCATATATCATATAAGCACGTCAACTATCATGTCACCAAGTTGAACAAAGACCGAGAAGAATAATGAAGACTAGCAATTGATGTAATCTATTTTATAAATGCTGGCTTCTATTACGTACCAATTATTATGCTTTAATGGATTACATCTAAAATCTTAGAGGTACATGAAGTCGATGAAACCTCCCAGGCCAGATTCAACAGTTTCAGTGTAACAAAACTTATCAGAGTTGAACAAGTATAGATTTTTCAGTGGCACAATTTTAAAATATGTAATTCATGTAAGAAAAGTCTCCAAAATATGTAATTAAAATTGTTTGATTTCAATTACCAAAGGTATTTAGTTACCAACAATTACCAACTTTTATATAAATATTCCTGAATGATAAGCAATCCATGTCGTAATTTTTTTATTAAATATGACCTCACTGTGATAGGTCATAAAATAGAGGATTTTTATACATTTTTATTAATTTAGCAAAATGTATCATTTAATAATTTTTGGAAAATATTTTTTTTAATTTTTCAAATGATGTTTTGCTCCAAAATTTGAATCAATTGGCAATAATGTAAGGTATTGCGGTACTTTCCTATGATATAAGCATATGTTCCCTTCCACCCAAGCATCAGAAAGATGTGATGAGACAGTGCAGCGGAGTAGTTACATACGAAAATATTATGATACTATAAAATATTTCTGTTTCACTCAAATTTTGGGGCAAATATTGTTTGTTCAAAGATGAAGAGTTTTATTTTCGAAAAATATAAAATAATATTTTATATGAATAATGTATGTAATTCTGTGGAATATTTATATTTTTTTGGAGATTATTAACATCCTATCCAAACTAAACACCAATAGTATAACATCATTATTTTCCTGATGGAGCGATGGCGCAAATACACCCGCCCCGTACAGTCGCTATCGCAAAAAAAAGTTCCAACAAACTAAACCAATCGTCTCTCAGCCAACAGAGAGAGCTATAACGGTCAGGAGTAAGAGAGAAAGAGAGAGGAGGAGGTGGAGAGGCCTCAGTTAAAGAGAAGTTCGTCTTCAACCTCATCTGCCAGCATATTGGACGACTGAGCCTCCATGTCCACTCCCTGCTTCTTCAGACGTTCGTCGCGTTGCACTTTGGCTGCTTTCTTCTTCTCTTGGATCTTCTTGAGACTGAGTGGGAGGGAGGAGAGAGTGAGAGAGAGGCACTAAACTCTTTGGCAAAAGAAGCAATTAATACACAACAAGAGATGGTAGAATACATGTTATGTATATACAACGAGAGAGACAAATTGCGTTCGTTTGCAAATAATGCAACGAGAGAGACAAATTGCGTTCGTTTGCAAATAACTTAAATATTCATTATTATTTTTCTCTAAAATTGTCAAATTCAATAATTTTGCATTAATTTCCTAATATTCCAGTAATTACAGTGGAGGGAGAATGGTGGGAGAAAGGGCGTGAAAAGGTAGAAATAGCCCTAACAACGGCAACTCAATATCGTTCGAGAGGACAGTTTACATACAAAAGTTTATGAACAAGGCCACACTTTCAAATAACTTGGTCATCACCTTTAAATTAAATATAATTCAATAAATAACCTTAAGATAGAGAAGATAGAAACAAAGAAGGAGAATCGGAAAATATTAGAGGAAGTGTATATATTATACGGAAATCCAAAAAAACACAAAAATCATATAATGACTATTATATTCTTATCAAATATGGAAATTTCCAATGAACGAGGTCCACTCAATATCTACTTTTTAACTCACCGGAAAAACTCTTCCCTCTCTCGCTCGTCAAGTTCCTGGACGATGTACTCAAGTGTTCTCTCAATTCTTGGGATGATCACTACAACAGGAAGACAATACGTAACTGTAAGGAACCATTGAGCACGAGCACACGGTAGAGCATGGGGTATTATAATAGAGTATTAACTGGGGGGTACACCTGCAGGACTTTTAGAACCAAGTTATTGTTCTTACCTTATTCTTATTGTTCTTATCTTATCTTGTTCTTATGAATTGAAAAAATTATATATTTGAAGTTTGAGATGTTTAGTGTACTTTAATAAGATATATTTCAGTGAAATTAAGGGCTTCATTATTATTTCAGTAAAACACACTGTACATGGGAATGAAATGGATAATATTGAGATCGAAATCCTAAATAACTCAATTATTGTTATATAATAATACATTACGCAGTTGAAAGATGTGTATAAAAATCTGAATCGACTTGCAATCCAATCAGAACAAATTTTGGAAATAATAAAACAATATATTGTCAGCGTTATTATGTTATTAACACCTAACACTTGACAAAATTCTAACTGTAATTAATAATACCAATCAATCCGTCTGCAATTATGTGATAATATTCGCTAGGTGATAATACAAATAAATAACCTTAACATAAACATATCGAAGACAAAGAGAAAGCATATATATTGTAGGCAACATTTTAGAGTTATTTAGGATTAATTTTTAAATTTAAAAAACATTTGAATATTTAAAAGCTTCGTTTTTAATAGCAACGTTTGTGAAATGAGGCATACAACTTCTGTAAAGTTGAAATCGGTTTCGTATGTTGAAATCACATTATTTCAACATCTTTTTTGGATCATAGAATATTCCTGCTTTCCCACCTGCGGATGCTATATAATACCATAATTAGAAGCCCAAACGGTAAAACTGGACTACACACACAAAGGGGACACCGACCAGGCCTGTTCAACCGAAGGGTCGCCCGCTCG
>JAUZND010087207.1:23195-37014 GCA_034780555.1 Coelogynopora nodosa | reverse complement strand
TTATAAAGTCCCAAAAATATTGAATAAAGTACTCCCAAAGTATATTCCTGAGATGCTCTCTCCTGCATTCTAGCTCTGAAAACCTCAAAAAATCTCATCGCTGTGGCGATGAATTTATAGGCTACGCTAACTGCGTAGCCATGGAACCCTGGAGATTGTATGTCATGGTGCCCTTCAAAATATCAGCCCCCCCAATCGAAAATCCGTTCCGCGGGCCCTGAATATGGTCGGTCTATTTTCAAAATGGCGAATTTGTTTAATTTTTTTCACCATATTAGAAAATTTTAATAAATAAATAGTTGGCCTTATTTACTAATCCATATTCTTTTTGGTTCATAGTATACTTATTTTGAGAAGACTATTATATACGTTTATCAAGTATGAAAAGAAAATTGGACAGGATATAAACAACATATTTTTTGTCACGTAAAAACCGCACCTAATTTATACGAAGAATTGTAAATATTGCATGTTAAATTCGGTCCCCAATGTTCAATTCGGTTATATTCTTTGTGAAACTTATTGTTTTAATGGAAAATTATTTCTTTTTGTTATACAGATTCCATTAAAAGAGTATTTTATCTCAAAAAAGCGCGTTGCAACTCTTTTTAAAAAGCGCTGAGTTGTAACTAATATTGCGCTGATAATATTCTCAATCTCTTATATTTCTTATGACGGGACGGGAGTAAATGGATTTTTCAACGCAAGATCTTTCTAAAACAGAAACGCAATAATTCTACAAATGAGAGAACAGTGCCGATGAAACCGTCGAACAAGACAAATAAAAGCAGCAAGGAACCCGTGCAAACCAATCACAGTGCGTCGTTTGTTTACAATTACAAGTCTTAAAAAGACAGAGCAATCAAGAATTAGAGACAAACTTTGAGGCACCAGATTGAGTTCGGTGTAGATTTGAAAATTGACGCTTTCTCTTGCAATAATTAATCTACGAGAACTTCGATCAAGATACCTATAAGTAAAAAAATTTCATCGGTAATAAAGGCTTTATTCCTCCTGCAGGTTATAGTCAACTATGTCACTTGGTTTCAGTCCCGCGGTTTCACATGGAAGTTTTGGAACGTCACAGGTAAGTTAAAAACTGAAATTATCATGCAACTAAATACATTAAAATTTAGATAATTTTTAATTATCTTTTCAAAATCTTTATAATATGTATGTATATTGTATATTATAAGTTTATTATTTTAGTTGATCTAAAAATATAAAATTATATATTTTAAAGAATTTCCTTATCAAGTTAAAAAGATATATAAACATTCATTTATTCTTAATACGCGCAAATAAAAGCACTACGGTGTAACCTTATTATACACTATATAGAAGTATCTGTATAAGAAGTATAAAAACCAAGGTCGGCAATAAGCTTAGTGAAATTTAATAAAATATAAACAGCTGTATACTGATGAAACTTTTAGTTTTAGTTTAAAGAATAGAAAACTTTTTAATTAACTAAACAAATATTTCTTCAAAAAATTTGATTGTATGCAAAGATATTTATTTAAAAAATATACATTTAATGAATATTTATTATAGGCCTATAGTTAATATTTGTCGTTCAGTTATAATAAATTTCGATCAACAAACGCTTATACATCACAAAACATGTTTGTTTTGTTCTTCTTTAAAATAATGAATACATCAAATTGATTAGCATGTCAGATTAATTATTTTTTAAGGAACGAATCATTAAAAAGATAATCGATAATTTTCCTTCGCAGAGTCCGTTAAGCGGTCCTCCGTCTTCTCAGTCGGGCCGACCTTCGCTGGGAGAACTTCCACGGGGTCCCCCCATAGTACCCGGCCCCTGGCACTATTCTCACCCAATGGCCGCAGCTGCGGCACTTATGGGCCAGTCCGCACCCGGGATACCAGACGGGGTGGGACAGAATATGTCCCCCGGAGGGGTGCCGCCTTCGCTTCTGCCCATCACCGGAGGATCGTCAATTATGGTAAGTTTAAAGTCAGGAATCAATTATTATCAGTCTATATTGACCATTTTTGAATAGTTTTATTTCTACACATATAAATAATGTTTAGCCATAAGTGATACAAGGACCTTATAGGTGAAGTTAGGTATCAAAGTAAGGATAATTGTGATATTTTATGTAACTTCTATTTAATAAACAGAATAATTTGAAAAATCCTTGAACATTTTACAATATTTACAAGGGTGAGTTTTTGCAGTTTTTATCTTTGTGAAATCGTGAACGATTTATGAGATGACATCATGTATGTTGATAAAATACGATAACAAAATCTATTATAGCTTGGTGAAAGCAATATAATTTTTATAAATTATATATTTTCTTCATTTAGTCAATTTTATCAACTATATTATACTTTATAATATACAATCATATATAATCATTTTCATACGCAATTTTGAATATATTTTTTAATATGTTCAAAAATATATAATATAACTTCAAAATCAACAAAATAAAAATTAAATATAATTTTTAAAAGAAAACTAAATAGACGTTATAGTATATATATTTATAATATATATACACAATTTTCAGTTAACGTATCTCATCTTTGTCTTATATATCTTTTAGTATATTATTGTAGATTAATTGAAGATTATAATCAATGCAATCATTTTAATGTTTTCTATTTCTTGTGAATGATTTAAGGTTTAAGGACTATTTATAAATATTTTTATTTTTGAATTATTAATTTAATGTTAATGGTCGTGATATATGTATATATCTTAATATTTAACAATTGAAAATTATGTTAAAAATATATGTTTTACTTTATGTATTGTATACAAGTAGAATATATATACGCAGTAAAACATAACACTGGAATATTTCTTTCATATATATATATATATATACGTTATTAAATAGATCAACCAAACTCATTCTGAGCAATCATTAGCAAACGAATTCATGATCTCTTGAATTATTGTTTTACTTTTTATTCCAAACACAATTAATTATATATTTTTAATCTGTTATTTTTTAATTAAATTACCCTCATCCTTGCGCTTTTATTTCAATTTGTTTTCATATCCTAAAATACTTAATGGGAAACAATAACTTCTTGTCTAGATTAGTTTTCTATTCACTGTTTTATTGAGTACATCATAAAAAGGAAACCCGTGTGAGAAATTGTAAGCAAGAGTAATTAAGGTTGTCAATGGCTGTTGCTGATAAAAAATAAAAAAAGGAAAAGAAATAACCGTGTATTCAATAAATATATAGAACGCTATATAGAGACACTTAATGGAGATAATTTGGTTTTGATGCGTGTGATATAATCGAGTCGAGTTTAACAAGTGTACACCGCGTTAAACGCCGGTGATAAATATATATGAAGATGCGAATGGATGCAAAAAATCATTTAATGTCAGAAGTAAATTGTTTGCTGTGTTATTAGGTTTTAGCCAATCAATCTCTGTTTTAGTTAATTGTGATATTGCAATGATTAAAAAAGGTTTTTTTATACTTTGATGTAAACGAAAGAATAAATGTGCACCAATGGAAAGAGAAATTATAAACATATGAAGGAATATAATTGACAAATGTTATTACATATTACATTACATTATATTACATATGACAAATATTATTTTCATGATGACAAATTTTTGCATTTTCTAAAAGCTTCATTGTATAATTATAGTCATGATGTATATATTTACTATTATATATTTATATATAATTATATTAATAATATATATATTATTATTATATTTATATATTGTTTACTAACATATATGTTAGTAAACAATAATTATTGCGTTTCATTTATTTAAAATATACATAAATATATATTTTGACACAATGTAACTATTATAGTTATATCCAGTATATAACCAATATACTGGACATATAAGGATAATGTTCCAAAATATGAATTTACAAGTTGTATATATACAATATATATTTATAGTAAACAACCACGCTTACACAAAGACTCATTCATGACATTAAATCTGGGTGTTTGATATATTAAAATTGTGGATTGACATTTTTCAACAAAAACTCGCAACAACTTCTAAACTATAATAGCACACCGAGGTAATCACCGATTGCAAGAGTATCGAAGGCGGGCCAGTGGTGTATTCTCTCGGCATCACCTCAATATGTATGCAGAACATATAGCGTTGGGTCAACATTGTCAAGATGTCAAGTCTACGCGTTCAGTGACAAAATACACAAGCTGCCTACTCTTAAATCCATCGCCGATGTAGAGGTTTCAAAAAGGTTTCTTGGACATAACTTCACCTATATGTATTACATATATATATATATGCCCCAGCTCCATCGACTTGACATAGCTGCATTTGTCCGTTCTTTGCTGTATTTTCCTTCAACTTGAGAATTCCCGGTGTGATAGTAAATAGACATGGTTGGCGCCATGCAGGCGCCTGACTTGAGACTTTTGACTGTTTACTATTTGCTCTGGTGTGATGTACATGACACGCGCAAATTGGTAGTTTACACCACGAAATTCAAACATATATAATAATGTAAAGTATAAAAAGACTATGTTTACCGATGTTGACTGCTAATATTTGACTAAAAGTTTGTATCTCTTTTGCAAGTCGATGGTATAAAGTTATTAGATCATTGTCATGTGTTGTTAGTATATATACGTTGTACCTATACTCAAAAGTAACTTTTTACTTTTATTCTCTACTTAACTCGATTTCGATAATATGTTTGAGGCATGTCAAAATGTTTTATCTCGTTTTTGACATAGTAATACAAACATTCGTGCAACTGACAGTAAACAAATATTTTAAAGTTGAAGCCCTAGAGTATTACAATGACTTGCACAAATAATAGTTAGATTATATATATAACAGTTTTTCAATCTTGTTGGGTAATCAGCCGTAATGGTATTTTAATAGATTTTTTTGTTGTTGCTGTGATGATAGTAATTAAAAACTCAAATAAGGATACCCATTATAAAAATGATGTAAAATAAGTAATTTGTCAAATGTATTACATTTTTTGCACAATTTTCAAATATATTTGTTATATTCTAATATGATTTTTTTACTCATACTTGTTGGTAATTAATTCTATGCATTTCATTTTTCTGATATATAGGAAAACTGGGAAAATTGGCGTCAATTTCAACAAGCTGCATATGCCAACAATCTGGATCCACATATGTTAGCATTTTACCACAATGCTGGGTAAGTTTATCAAATCATGCCCATATTAGTATTACTATAAGTTCACTAAATTCTGCAACTGCTTCAGATGCGCAATGGATCTTAGCAATGCACCACGACGAAAGAATGCCACAAGGGAGACTACAAGCATGCTCAAGGCCTGGCTAAATGAACACCGAAAGAATCCCTACCCGACAAAAGGGGAAAAGATCATGCTTGCAATCATCACCAAGATGACCCTGACACAAGTCTCAACCTGGTTTGCCAATGCTCGTCGTCGTCTGAAGAAGGAGAACAAGATGACCTGGTCGCCAAGGAATCGGTCAGAGGAGGAACGAGAACGTGGTCGTCAACAAGCTTCTTCACTTAGCGGCGGAGGTGGCAATTTGGAAGGTGGTGATGATCCGCGTGAAAATCGAGATTCTGAAGAAGAGTACGACGATTTGATAGACGATGATATTACTGGAATTGGAGCTGATAATCAGGATGACGATTTAGATGATTTTGATGAAGAAGATCGTGAAACGTTACGAAGACTTCAGTCATCCGCAGGCTTTTTCAATACATCAGGTCAAGCTCATTTGTCGTTTGGTAAAGAAGATAAATCTACAGCTAAAGATTGCAACAATCCTGAACCAACCAAGCCGAAGATATGGTCACTTGTTGACACTGCCACCAAGGAAAAGTCAACGGATTATAAACAGTGTTCAAAACCGCCAGTAACTTCTATGGAACAAAGAAATAGTTCACGCACTTCTTCAAGCCAATTAAATCGAGGACTTCATAACACAGGTTCACATTTCATGATGAGTCACTCAAGTCATGGTCCTACGCCTCACTTCACAATGGCCAACCTACTTCAGCATCCTTCGCATAATCAAGGCGTCCACATGTTTGGAAAACTATTTCCGCCGCCACCGCCGCCGTCTTCAATAAATCCTCATCATCTTCATCATCCTTTTGTCGCAGGACAAGTCGGCAATCCTCCTGAGGCTGCTGTAATGGCTGCTTATCTACACAACCCCTTCATGTACCCAGGATTATCCGGCTCGTTGTCGGCACTTGTCAACCGTCCTCCGGTCTCGCCAATGGCCAACATGGCACCTGCCGATATTGCCGCAGCTATGGCAGCCGCTGTAGCTGCCTCAAGAGATCCCCCGATTCTTTCGCCAGAAGTGTTCCAATTTGGAATGAAAGACTGTATTGGTCCTCAAGGTAATATTGCGTATACATTTTACTTTATTTACTACATGTTTTATATAGTTTGAGTACTTTTCATTTATATTCAAATATTACATTTGTAATAATTACATTATAATATTTATATTTAGATAACGGAAACGAATTAAAATTTAATCTAAAACATTATCTATGTAAACTTGTTTAACACTGACTTTTAGTAATTAAATATGTTTCTATGTTTATAATATTTTCATGTTTTAAAATCATTTTAGTAAAATTTAAAAAAATCCATTTATAGTTCAATCAGGATTCGCTGTATATATGTAATTTGTATAATACTAGAACTGAAAAATAATATATTATTAGAAAAATATAATAAATATTTAATTTATAAAACCTTAAATTAAGTACACCTAATTATTTATATTGAATACTTTTTTTTCCTCTTTAAAAATATTTGAGATCTTTAAAGTACTTTTGATATTTATAACTTTATTTACCTATATTTTACTGTACAACACATTCGTTTTTTTTACTTTACCTCATTAGGACACACGGTAAGACCGCCATCGCCCGCAATTTCTTCAACATCATCATCGCCATCTAAGTGAAAATGATAATTTCAATATAGTTACACGTCACTGCTTCAAGCTAGTCTTTCGAAAGTAAGTATAAAATCACATTATTATCAATCAATAACTTATATATAAGTACATGGCTATATGCGTGTCGATATTGTTCATTAAATTCGAACCCTCTTTTGTAATTATACTTGTAATGTCAGTTCTGAGTGAGCAATAGAAATTATATTTTCAACAGAAACAAAAAAACCCATTATCATGGTGAAATAAAAATATATTTTTCATATGGATATTTTGGTGAATTAATGCAACAGCATATCTATACTTCATATAGACAATATAAACAAAATGTTCAATTTTAATTATATAATTAATAACCATTTTTCTAATCATGCATTTAAATCATATCACATAAATACATTTTATATCTTTGTGTATTTACTTGTTGTTGTTTTTTATTATGGATTTCTCGCAAGTAATCAATAATAATATTTTACACATATTAGAATAAAGTGCTTTATTTGCTGCTATACGGACTTTTCTTACTGATTATAGTTTAATTAAGTGGCCTTTGAATTATTCGGTGAATTTAATGTCATTCAATTTTTCTTTATTTTCTTAGAATATTAATGAAATAATGCATTAATGCATTGTATTATATTTTTATTTTTTAATTCTAAATGATCAGTAAATTATTATTTAAATTTTCAAGAAATCTCGTTTCTTTTTATTTTGTTTCTTTTACTCAAAATTCCATGTTATAAGTATTATATTATAAGTACATGTATTATCTCAATTTTTACATTAGTTCCATGACTTGAAAAGCGTGACAGTGCCTTTTAATTTTGCATTGTCCTTTTAAATTCAGTCATGGCCAGGAACAACCTCACCTTTTTAACAAAAACGCCTTAATTCAAGGTGGCTATTTTTGTAAAAAATGTCAAGAATTCATACTTGATAATAAATAAAACTACGGCATAAGCTGTTTCAATATTTATTTATTTTGGAAAAGCAACTTCTTTTTACAATTTTTTAAAATTCTATATCTTTTTTGTATAGATAGAAGTAATAGCCGCCGTATTATAAATGTCATTATTAAAGCAAATGAATGACTGATGAATCAATGACTGCTAAAGATATCATTAATTAATGCCTGCTGTAGATATCATTAATACATGACTGCTGTAGATATCAATAATGTTATTATTAAAGAAAATAAATGACTGCTGCAGATATCATTAATGTGTATTTTTCTATCTATTTTCAGATCGCAGTGAATTAATAACCACGAAATATTTTTACAATTATCTACTGAATCACATAAATTGGTGAACACTTTTTAGAACATTTACGGATTGGTGCCATATTATAGGTGTTACCAAAATGATAACAAGGACATCATACTCTCCTCATGTGTACCAATTTATTTAGTGTACAAGGTGCATTTTTAATAATCAATCGATAGTAATTTAATTAGTTAGTGTATACAAGTGCATTTTATAATTATTTATCACTTATAATATATTTAGTGTATTATAGTATAAAAAGATTATTTTAAAAAAGCGTATCAGTTGTTATAATAATAATATAATAAAATGATGTTTATATATATAAAAAAGGATTTTATAAAAGGAGAACTTCTATTTGGTAACGTTAATTTATTCATCCCAATTGGTTAATAAATCTTTTAATTGCACTAAATAAATTAAGGGATTTTAAATATTTTTAACTTTGATGTACAAACATGCAATAATAATTAACATAAAGAGACAATGATTAAAATACATTCAATAACTAAAATATCATTCAACAGAATCACTGAAAAGTTATTTTAATTATTTTATTACCCAATTAACATATACATGAAATTTAAATATAATATAATTAAATTAGATCTCTTTTAGTCAAACTATTAATTTGCAGAATATAAAAAATCGGTTCGTTTTGAGCGAGACTTATTAATATGTTCTTAGAATATCGTTTTGCGTGAATATAAGTTATACATAAAATAGATCACTGTAATAAATTGTATATAATGTTAGTAGCCATCAACAGAAGAGCATATCGGATGCACATATTCATAATAAAAGTATATACTTATTCGTTATATCTATTATGTATATATATATAGTATCTGTATAATGGATCATTCATAGTAATATTTTGCATGCACTTTCTACTTTTGTTTAATTGTTTGTATATACATATCTAAATGTGAAGCTATATAAAGTAGAATAGCCGTAAAATGTAAATAACATGTAAATATGTATACGTATATACTAACCAAGTACACATGTCTCATACACAATACATTCCTTTAATACAGCTGACTCTAGAACAATACTATGATGTTCTGTTAATATGTCATATTCGATGGTATACATATAATGAATACATATGAATATATGCAAAAACAAGTTAATGTTTATTTACATGATTTAATAATTGTGTAAAATACAGTATGTTCTTTATTAGTTATACTGTAGTATAGTATTTCACTTATTATACATTTATTTCGTATGTGCTATCATATATGTGATCTTTCATTATAGATGTTATATAGCATTTCATTGATACATAATGTTTAAATATAATACTTTCAACACAATCTACAAATGTTTACAATTTGAAATCACTTTGAAATGCAACAGATGTGGTGAATTAATTAATTGTTTTGATTACACACTATACAGATTAAATAATATACAGGACATATATTGTAAAATTAAGGAAATAGTTTAATATATTTTATAAAATATTAATTAAAATATTAATATATTTCTTCAATATAGGGCTGAATCGTTTTTGAAGTTCAAATCAATTGAATTTCATAATATCATAAATCTCACTACAATATCATTTTGAACATATTTTACTTTCGTTTTTCAAACCTGTAACTTCGATATTTTAAAATGTTATATGTTGTTAAACATTTTAGTTGATAGACCAATATTTATTGACATGTTTCGCATCGAATTTATTTCTTTAGTGCCATTTTAATATTTCCTTTTTTTGTCAAATTTAATATAGTTATATTATTTAATTACTATAAAATAATTATGCTCAATATAGATGTTACTAATTGTTATTATTAATTAAGTTTCAATCAATTCGTAATATAATTTTTTTTTGTAATATATACTATGATAAAATATATTTTAATTAATTCGTCACGGATGATAATAATTGTATGTCAATAGCAGAACTTTAAAAATTATAATAAATATGCATTATATTTGTTTTATCGTTTTGTTGCAAAAATAAATTGACACATGGCAGGCATATAGTCTTCATAGTGGAATATATATTATTAAAAATAGGGTATATACATTCTGATATTGCTTTCTTGTCATTGTTTAATTTCGTATGACTATTATATTTTGTCTCATTTAAAGAGGGGAACATGTGCATAGTTGCACTTGACACTTTACTGCACATGAGAAAAATATGTGCAGCAGCTATCTGTGTTGACTTACGACTTACACACTCAATAACATCTTGAGCAAAATAATTCAACTTGGGGAAAACAATATCCCTCTTAAATACAATAGATAATCAGAAACTATATGATCATATAAGAGTATTTCTAATTGTTCTACTTGTTCTGTATATATAATATAGAGGATTCACTATTTTCAAGTATATAACAATGTGCGCAGGGTTTGATTGTTTCAAATACTTATACACTTTGAAACTAATACGTTAATTTCTTTTCCTGAATTCAATGTATATTTTATCAATATTATATACATATAGAACAATAGAAACATGACTGCTCCATATGTGTTACCAAAATGTTTTAATGACCAGCTGTTGTTGCAAATAAGTCGGTATTAACTTTTGAATAAGCGATTATCGATTGCAATGTGAGTTATATATACAGTGAATGCAAATCTTTAAATATGAATAGTTTATTACACAATTGTTAGTATATATATATATTATAAATTTCGGGATAGATAAATAGTATTTTGATAATGTGCACACATATATAAATTATTAATTAATTTCGTTTCATAAACCTAATTTTAAAATTGTTTAATATTTATCTATATTCAATTTATTATTTATTCAGTACTATTTTAGTTGTACTGTACAATAGTTAATTTCATTATTCAGTGTATAAAATAAACAATTCGAAATTAGTTATTAAACAAAAATGTAATAAAATATACGTGTTCACAAGACAGAAAGAACTATTTAAAAATGTTTAGTATCATGCTTAGTTATATTATTGCACAAACACTTCGTGCAATATTTTATCTAATTATAATTGATAATATTATATATTTTTACAAATTACTAAATAGTTGAAAACATTTTTAAATGATAATAATATTTGCTTAAAAAGTTCATTGTGATTATTTATATCGAAATATGAAAAGAGTAGATAGTGCTACAAAATAAATAGTTTATAATTTTTTACTAAATAATGTTACTGTTATGATAATTATTATAGATTGTTTATATGTTTTACAAATATAATATTATTTATGTCTTATACCTTATGTCTTTTTTATGTCTTTATTTATGTCTTACACCTGAATTGATCATTGTAAAACTTATAATAAATCCACAACTACATAGAACTATTTCATTTTCACTATGAGTATTGATAATAATAATAATTATTACTTTATACAGAGACAATTATTTATACTTAATACATATATATATGCCATACATATACGTACATTCATCGGTCAGATTAAAAAGTATTACTAATATGAAAATGTAATATACACGATGAAATATTATTATACACGAAAACGATTAGTTAATATAATATACAAATAAATAATAAACAGACATTACAATCATTAATGGAAGTTTTTCAGGCGACTTTAATCAAATTTTGAAAATGATTATGTTTATATAATAGACTGTGGTAAGCTTTTTCACAGACTTTATTATAGAGGGGAAGTAACGAGTGAAAAAGTACGCTTACTCTATATAGGATTACATTATTAGGAAAGATATAATTGATATTATAAAAAAGTTAGATTACATACTAAACAGGTTAATTGAAAAAATAACGGACCCTTACTCGCTGTAGATATCGTAATACTACAACGTGTATAAAAATAGGTAGGCCTATACCGCTATACTTGTTAAAATTAAAAATTTAAATACTATTGGCACAAAATAGAATGTAGGGTAAAACATTTAGAATTCGTAATTGAGTTATTAATATTAGGTAAATAGTTCAAAACTGAGTTACAGTTTACATTAATATTTCTACATTCTAAACGACTCATTCACTTATTCACTAATATAACAGAGTTATTCACTTATAAAAAAGACTATATATTCACTAATAAATGTATGTATCAAATAAGCTGATTTTTTTATCAATCACGAAAATATTTAAATAAATTTTGAAAAGTATTTAGACTCAAAAAAGTTTTTATTGTGAAGTTTCAAATTAAATAAAAACGTTAATTATACATATTATGTATGCATTCTAATACATATATGTTTTACTGAAAGCATTTGTAAAAACATGCGCCATAAATAATTCGAAAAAATTGAAGCATTATTTAATAATTTAATTAATTATTTAAAAATTCATTTTGCGTGATAAGTGTGTCCAACATAAATTAACTGTCTGTTTATATGGAACTTTATTTATTTCAATTTTAATAATTTAAATTTTTTTGTATCAATTATTTAAAGTCATAAATCACATCGATCCGACAACCGTTTTGCTGACCTTCACGAATAACAGTCTTGAAAAGTCACATATATAATATATATGTATATGTAAAGGTTATTGAAGTCAACCATTGCCAGGCATGCAAGCATATTTTTCTACGGTACAAAATTATATATATATATAAATACTGAAGTTATCAGCCAGCATCTTAGCAACGGATGTCTTCGAATTGCTCATTGAAGCCAAACCATCTGTCAGTTGGGGTCGTTGCTTTGCGGTGAGATCATCATGGATGACGCTACAGGTGGATGGTGAAGGAATGTGCTGCGGACATAACATAAACTGGTTATCATGATCGTATTTTAAATTATTTATCGCACATATATTTTATATGTCGTTTTTTTATATAAAAATTTACACATATTTTAACAATTGAAAAATGGCTATAATTTCAAATAAATTTTAAAACAGATTTTTTATTAAGGAATTTATTTTATAGAAGTTCAAACAAATAAAAATAAAGCGCAATTTAGTGATAGATGAAGCAATGGGAATACATTTTATTTCGGGAATAATTTTACTTAACTTATATCATTTAACTTCTTTATATAAACAAATACATTATACAAATTTACAATATAACATTTATAATATTGGTAGTACATTCTTGTGTAGTATATTTTTAAATATTTATATATTTATATATATTTAATTTATACATTATTAAAAAAATTCATAGCAATTGTTTATGATTATATTTATATTAAACAATTTAATTTTTAATTTCTTTGTTTTAATCTATTGCTTAATTAAAATTTTAAACAGTAAAAATGCTCACTTTAATTATAATAAATTGTTATGTTTTTATCTAGTATTTGATTAATTATAATAATTTAACACTAATTAGGTATTATTAATCCAGAAGAAATATTTCATAATAAAAATTTCGAACACAATAGAATCGGTCAACGGAGAAAGTTAAACTAAAACTCAAACATTTTGTAGACTTTTTTAACTGCACCATTGATGCTGTAACAGTATTATTGATATTATAAGTGCACCATTAATGTTATTACAGTATTATTGTTATTATAAGTGCAGTATTGATGTTGTAACAGTATTATTGATATTATAAGTGCAGTATTGATGTTGTAACAGTATTATTGATATTATAAGTGCAGTATTGATGCTGTAACAGTATTGTATTATGGATATTATAAGTGCAGTATTGATGCTGTAACA
>JAUZND010087207.1:0-18955 GCA_034780555.1 Coelogynopora nodosa | reverse complement strand
ATGGTAATGTATTTGTCTATGGTAATGTATTTGTCTATGGTAATGTATTTGTCTATGGTAATGTATTTGTCTATGGTAATGTATTTGTCTATGGTTATGTCTTTTATCGCATATATATGATAAACACAGGTCGCATATATATGATAAACACAGGTCGCATATATGTGATAAACACAGGTAGCATATATGTGATAAACACAGGTCGCACAGTTAATAATATTATAGAGCAATTTCATATAGCCCATTATCCTACAATTTGTAATAATAGTCTAAAAGATTTATTTAGTTGTTATTTTCAATATTAAAATAGTATTTTTATTGCAAATTGTTGTAATTTAAACGAACAATTTTAACCAAAATATATTATATAGGGAGTTAACGATACGCTTTGTGTAACAGCTGGAAGTATTTCCGCATTTAAAGTAACGTTATTTTCTTTATAAATGCTATTGGAAATAAAGCGTTCACATGAAGTGAAAATCACGTCATATTTTTTTGAGTTGTCTTTATGAGAACATGATATATCATGTTTCTTCGATCACCTCAGTACACATACTTGCTTGCTTATGCGTTATATGGTCACTTTATAGAAAATTTAGACAACGGTTACAAGTATAACTCTATTGAAGGGAAAGTTGTTTGTAAATAATTTTCTTATATATTGTATATACGAATATATAGTAAAGGAAGATTTGCGTTATACATTTGTCACGACAATGTTTCTTTCACTTATGTTTATAAGCCACAGTGTAGTTCGACAGTCATGTTGAATATGCGATCTTTGTTTTGTTGACACTGAGAAATTTCATTTTTCTATAGTTTATATTTTGAAATTATATTAATCATTCTCAGTTCTCATTTAAATTAATTTAACAGTTTCAAACGTGGTCTTTTTTAACTTTATAATTATTGAAAACAAATAAATAAATAAATATAAAAAATTTAGCACAATATTTTTTTTAAATATTTCGTTAAAATAGCATTTTTATTTAAATTGAATAACACAACAATAAATATTTTAAAAATACATGTACAATATATTCATCTTCCTTATTCATATTTTTTTAATTTGAACAATATATATAGATATGTGTGTTTGTATAAGCTTCTTTTAAATATAGCAAAATATCATAAATCCGTATATAATCTATATATAATGACCAATATTTATATAACATATATATATATATAAAACCAACATATAACCAATTTCCGAAGCGATGTCTCATTACTTTCAAATTTCAGGATAATTGTAGACTTCTCTTATCATCTTGATTTTGAGAACATCGTTTTATAGACGCTCATCCCCATGGTTATATTATTCTGAATATATTTCGACATGTATTACATGTTGTAGTAAAATTGACATCAGATACAGCAGCATCCATTAAATCAGTTAACAAATTATTTGTTAATAATTTTTGTTTAATAATTTATATTGATGATCTTCTTGATTGTCGATGTGAAACGATTTAGAAATTAATATACCTTCAAGAGATGATATTTAGTTAACAGCTGTTTGGGAAATGTCTTCGACATCCAACAAAACGCACAAAAAATATATAGAGCATTTTTTAAATACTAAAAACATTCCAGAACATTAATATTGCACCGTCCAGGCTATATAGCAGAGACCTTCAGGAAAGTCATGGTGCTCTCTGTTAGCTATCTCCATAACAAACGAGGATTATAAAATAATATGCTTACAACCGCATGGATTCGTAACATTAAAATAATTGCGAACTTTCATAAATATCAACATCGCATTGCTCAAACCTTAAGAAGATATTATTTGATATATAAGTGCTTAAGAATGTCATCAATATTTTAAATACGTAATTATATATTAAACTCAATATGTACCTATTGTTTGAATATTATCGGTAATTACTTTTTTATATTACTTTTTTTTTAAATTTGTATCAATAGGTAATCATTGACGTCTTCATTATTTAGCTTTAGCATCCCTATACCTAATTGAGCATATATGCATGTATAAGGATTCTAAAGCTCATTTTTTTCAAAATTAACACCTGAGAATTAACGCCACAATTACAATGAAACTTAGATTATTTAATTAATATTTCATACATTGATGTTTGTGAATTTTATAAAGGCTTAAATTTTTTGACCATTAAGACGTTAAGGTTATAATCAGAAATTTAATGGTTAAAAGTCAAGATAACAAGATAATAACTGCTCTTATCAAGGAAAAATTACACAGAAAAATTATAATCTGTTTTTAAATTTGAACATTTTCCAAAATTTAAATTTTGGAATTAAATCTTATTATTTTTTTATAGACTGATATTACATAAATTAAATTAATTCTCAACTAAACTTTTCAACATCTCCTTGACGTTGCACCTGTCAAAGTTTGCAACAACGCCCTATAGGCCTACTTTTTATTTCATCTTCATAAAAATATATTTTATTTATTCTGTTTCATCTATATACCTTGCTTGCAATATATTTTATCAGAAATCAGTATCACTATACTGTTTCTTGTATACATTGTCAGCTATATTTGTTCGTTCACCCCCTTTTGGTTGATATTTGTTAAACAGAATCCATTATACTTTAGGTGTGAAAGATAAACTAAAAATACCTTTTTAACTGTATAAATTATATTCCCAACGATGCATTTCAGCTGAATCATTATTAATAAAAAAAAAATTATGTAGACATAAAATATAGATTGCATATATAAAAAAAATTTACATTATTGTCAAGTTAAAATAAAATAATACAATAATCATCACAAATGGAAAATATTCTTAAAGTTAGCTATTTCTGTTAATTCCAATATTTTTCTCTGCGGTTTGATATTTCAATCACCAAACTGATTCTAATCTGCAATTAACAAATAAACCTTGGAAAACATAACTTTATACAGCTTCTTCTGCCGTTTGCGCTGTCAGCATAAAAAGTATATAGTCCACAAATAGTTGGGCAGATGCTCTGCCGTCTTGCCAACTAGTAAACAAAGCGTTAGGACCGCAAAAAATGAAGTGAAACATGCGGGTTCCTGGTATATAGGCAATTGTGTTATGCCTTCTCCAAGGATTCCAAAAAAGATCCTGACTCAAGTGCTTAACAAACATGCGTAGTAGCCAACGAAATTGATGTCAGACATTAGTGTCCGTACAGGATCCAAACTCTATCTAGTATAGGGATTGTTTTACTTATCTTGACATTCCGATAAAATTACCGTTTTCCTCGTTAGTCTGTTTGACTTGTCTTATCTGTTTTAAATAGTTTTTGTTAGAAAATTAATTTTAATTTTTCAACTATAAAATGTTAAAAGATCATATCAGAATGTTGCTAATTTATATGTAATCTCTTTAAACAAATGTTTCAAAAGTGCCGAATTTTTGGATGAAAATTTCAAAAAATATAATAATTGAATCAATCTAAAACCCGGGTTTCTGTTCATTCTGTTAAAAAACAATCAGAATTTCAGTCCCATACTGAGATACCAATCCATGGGCACCTGATAGTGGCATTGTTGCCTTGATAATCACCGCTAATGTCACAAATTCTGCTTTTTCCGGGTAACATTCATCATTATTACTGACGCAGCGGTATGCCGACCAACTCCTGCCAGCAGCAGATAAACTCCCCACTACTACCTAATGTCCTCCCAGACAATACCTTTCGCTCCGACTAAACGCCAGTTTTGCTGGGTGTAAAACTAAGATATGTCGTTTCACTATGATAATGGATCCAATCTGAGGTTATTTACAGCCCCAAAGACACGAGAAAAAGGACTCAGCCACATTTTAACAGCCACAAAGACGCTCCTCGCATACTTGAATTTATTATTACGTTCCAGGGGATTTATTATTCACACCCCGTTAGCAGCTTTGTAATGAATTGTTTAGTTTAGAAGTCGCGGTCTTCCTCGGTTTTTCATCCCAACCTCCCGAGTTCTATATAAACCCATCTAGTTATCCCAACCTCTCCAGTTCTATAGAAACCCATCTAGTTAAATGTCAATTAAACTAATCACCGTGATTATATTAAAAATAAATTTAACGCGATATCAACAAATAAAACTTGTGCTTTTTACTGATAACAAAGTTAAAAATTTTGTTCTATAAATTGAAAAGTAATAAATTTGTAGTTCGACAGTAAATTAAGAATATGTTAAAATATGGTCACAAAATATTATTGTACAATATTATTATAACTTACCAATTATCTTCATATCTTTTTTTATATTTAATTTTTTTAATTAAATAATATTCCTGTTTCAGTATGATAAAATAAAAACTAAAATAAACTATTTGTTATTTTTTGCTAACTGACTATTATATATATGTATAGACAGTACATATGACAGAAGCGATCGGACGCTATATATACCGTCGTAGTTTCGATAACTTGTCATGATTAGCTTTATAGGTTAATCTGACGGAGAAGTGACAGTATGGAAATATCGTCTGGGTCACAAGCGAACATACCGGGGCAAGCAATAACTTTGAAAGCACTCGACAACATTGCTATCAAGGCCAAAATCTGAATACATCGGCCAAGCAAACAATATCATATTTAGAGGGCCAAAGAAGACGAGTGTCCATATGGCTTTTTATGCCGGTTGGAGGATATAAACATCCGTTTCCTATACAAAGTGAATAAATTCGTGGGCTACGAAGGCACTAGAGCGGAAAATTGACTTAAAAGAGACAAATGAAGAGACACTAGTAGGATCAGCGGAAAAGTGTCACTGGGTCGGGAAATTTGCATCTAATATACTTTCTCATCTTGCCAACTAAAAGGGAGGAATCAAAGGAACACTATACGGGATCATATCATTAGCAGCACTTGGTTATTATAGTCCAAGTGCCTGTCACTGGGCGGTCTAACTTCTAGGGCTGCCATGGCATGCCGCACAAGTTAGTATAGATGAGCATCACTCAGTCAGATTATCTGCGTGAAGATTAAATATTTCACTCGATTGAACACTTCCACTGACTGACTAACTGATTTGATCAAATAACAGGCCCTCTGCACAAGGGCGGGAAACGGAAGTCAGGAGTGTCGGAATTGAGATTTTTCTAATTAAATTATTTGTCAACCGACTATCTGATACAAGCGACTGACGTCTCTCCAATAGTAGATACCACAGAACACATATATTTCGCTTGTTGTTGGAGCATATATACAATAGGTTTATATTTTTCCACAGTACAATTCATTTAATTTATTATATACAATATATTTGAAAATGAAAAAGTTTGTATATATATACTTAATATTATAAATTTTGTAAACTTTTTATTTAGGTAAGCTTCTTCCAGTGTCAATTTTAATCAAATTTGTAGATAAAGTTTGCTAAAATATATGTTATAATTAATACATAGTCACTATATGTGTATACACTAATATTATATTTACCCATCAATCACTTTCTTTTAAAGAAGATAGGGAACCTTGTCAGAAAATGCTTCATATATATCAATTGAAAAAGCGACATAATATAAATTTGTTTCCATGATTTATTTCGGACAAATCCATCATCGCAATATATTAATGTGATTTTTGTATTAAAAATAACTGCTTTTAGGAGATGAAAAACAAGGAAATATTCCAGAGGAAATATATTCATCCATTTAATATATTTTAGAATCCTACAATAAATTACTATGTTATCTTTCTGCATACGCTATATACAATATTCCGTATTATATATTATAGTGTATATATGGATAGAAAAAGTGACAAATGGTTTGGATGCATGCATATGTCACTCTTAAATTATCATTCTGATGGTGATGACCTATATACGACAAGTCCAATTGTTTGGGCGCCAGTGTTTCCTTAAAATTAAACTAACTTTGACAATTGGCGGATTTTCACAAATGAATTAGAGCAGCTAATACTTTAGTGGTCTATATAGATACCTAAAACTAAATTGGCATCCTGAGTCTCTGACCACTTTTTCAACGCCCGGTAAATGAATGTCCGGAAGCAAATCTTGGAAAGACTTAGTTCATATTATATGGAGTCGACGAAAAGGTTAGCAAATTAGATATCTACCAAATGAAGTCCTTGAATATAATGGGAGACAAAGTTCGCATGTTCAAGCAGATGTTATCAGGAGTTGGGTGTCGGAAATCCTCGTGATGCGCGATTTGATGACGATACTCGAAGCTCATATACTAGAGTAAGACATGCAATTTTCAGGACCCCAAAAGTGAATAATATGATCAACAAATTGTGAATAAATATATATTTATATATTTGACACTGACATACTCATAGTGGCATCAGACTGATATACGGTAACTACCTCTATACAATACAAGGGAGGGGGTAAGCTCTCGGAGATAACCCGTCGTCTATGGTTCTTTCTTTGGTTTCACTTTTAGTTCCTGTCTTTTGTCTCACAGACATTGTATAGCGTAACCAAACGAGTTAGCACAATTGTCACCCGTCGTCCAAAATATCCGGAATGCGGCCAGCTGATTGCCTTGGCCATATCCTGCTCACTGTTCTCATTCCTGTTATCTGGACCGGATCCCCTATATCTACCTATTCGGTGCCATCATTTTATCAACAATGATAATATACAAACTGTCGCATAATATATAAAAAATATGTTTTTTCTTCGTTATGACAAATAATAATACGTGCATTAAAACGACAAATTAGCAGAATTGAAATAATTTCATAGTGTATATACCTATATTATACTATAAAATGTTTAGTATGCATATATATTTGACTGTATATTGTATATATATAAAAATGTAACAAAAATTATTTAGCTAGACCAATAGTTGTTATGTTTTTAATGGGACTCAACTTTTTAGGGACATTCAATATTTCCTTATGCTTATTATCATTGCGGTAACCATAAAGCACTGTGAAGGTAACGATAACGTAAAGATGATATACAATGATATATTGTCAATTTGAAACAATTTGTATCGTATATACAATGAGTTATACTATATAAGGCTATAATACAGGCCCGTAACCAGCTTTTTTCAAGGGGGGTTCGACTTTCCCAGATACATTTTGCGCCCCTACCACCTACGCCCGTCCCACTGAAAATTTTTTTATACAACAATGTTATCATAACTAAACTGTTTTTTAAAAAAAATTTCTTCACATAATTAAATTAACATGTCATGTACCTATAAATGTATTATTGTATACATATATACAAATTGTGTGCTGTGTACTATAATATGTAAGTACAATGTGCAAGATACTCTTTTTCCAATGACAATATTTCAGCATACAAGGAGTAGGTATAGGTAATTTGCACGTCTTTTATGATTGTTATACAAATACGTTACACCCTTTAGACAAAATGGCGCAATGCGTTTTAGAAAGAAAAAAATATATCATCTCAATAGTAAACGGGTATAAATAAATAACTCAAACTTTTTCTCTGTTGTATGTGTAATTTTTGCCAGCAAATTTATAGCCCTTTTCTCTGTACAATTTTTCACTATCTACGTTTTTTATATTCTTTTTTATTACTGTTTTTCATCTGTGTTAAACTATTAATATTCCAAACATTCTGTGAACGCTTTTGCGGATGTCAAATGTGGTAATAAAGCTTATCTCATCTCATCTTCCTCGCCCCCTCAATCCCGAAACTGCGCCCCCTCGATCCCCAAAACTGCGCCCCCTCGATCCCCAAAATTACGCCCCATCGACCCCCAAAGTTAAGCCACCCCCTAAGTCAGGGGGAGAGGTTCGACCGAACCACTCGAACCCTCCCCTATAGTTACGGGCCTGTAATATACCAAAAAATAGGTATGGTGCTTCTATTACTTCTATGTATAGATAAGCTCTTAAATATATATTTATTAAAATATCACGATATACGAGTAATCTAAAATGTGATGTCACTTTTATTTAACATGTTAAAGAAGAAAGGCACCTTCGAAATGAATGAAAAACCGTTGGGGACAGGGGGTGGCAGGAGTCTATATAGTGCGGACTCCCCGACATCCGGCTGCCCATGATATTACAACTTATGCCGTTTTTAATACCAGTGAAATTAAAATGGTATATCTACTCTTAAATATTAACTAAATATGTAATTTCATATTCTTCATATTTCTTATTTCATAATTCAATCAAGAAAGGGTTAAAATAATAGTTCAAATATTTGAAAAAAATTGTATACTGTGCTCTTTATTGACAATAAATTTTTTAAAGTTTTAATCTTTAATAACAATGGTTTTAATAAATATTCACTATCTATACATACTATTTACATCTATATATACATCTACATACGATCCAAAGAAAACCCACACTTTTGGGTGCAAGTTTTGCACAGCATCCTGCGAAAACAATCTTTTTGGCTGCGATGTCGGCAAGGCATCTGATCGGTCCATTTTTTCTGGAAGGTGCGAGTTATTGCTGAAACCTACATCACAATGATTCGTATAGGGCATCTTGTTGTCATCCCACTTTCAAAAGGATGGTGCACCCGCCCATACTGCTCTGGCCACCAGGGCATGATTTCTGACAAAAACGTTCCAGGATAGGTAAGTCGGCAAATTTTAACCAACCCCGTGGTTACCTCGCAGTCCAGGTTTGACTTCATGCGACAATGCCTTGTGGGGTAACTTTATATGGTGAAGCCCAAGATTGTCTCCCTTAAACCATGGAGTGTTGATGAATTGAAGGAATCAATCCACGAACCACGAAGTCTTCAATCAATTTCCTGTGATGTTCTGGACTCGATCAATAAGAGATCATTCAGACAGCTACATCTGTGCATTGAACAAACGGGTTGTAGATAGAACCTTATAACAATTGATGGTATGTTTTTCTTGTTATACTTGTTATTGATATGTGACGGTGACTTCTGGGACTATAAAATTATTACATAAAATGTGCTAATTAATTAATTGAAAAGTAGATTCCAAAACTTGTTTATAATTAATTATTCTAATGTTTATGCATTTAGATCACCGGCGTTATTTAAGTATAGAAATGATAATTTTCTAAAAATAGGATAACTTTGAGTTGTACAGTTTGTGCAACATTTGCAATAATTTTATACTATTATTGTTTTTTTCGATAATTTGAACAATTTATAGCAAACTAATCCACATAATATATAATTATAAGTTAACATAATATTATTAATACGTAATTACAACGTTGGTTATTAAAAATGTCATCAAAAATTGATGCCCAAATCTACTTCCTCATAATTAAAAAGTAATTGTTTCAAGTAAGTGATTGCGTAAAATCATAAAAGCTAAACATGAGCTGTGATTCCATCAATCTATTTTATAATAACTTATATATCGTAATATAAGCTTTAATACGTATTTTAAGGGCTCTAAATACGCGTATAAGGCATATCATTTTTGTATACACAGCTATATGTGATTAAATGACATCTTTAAAACTTTAAATAAAAAAATAACATTAATGGTATTACTATTTATTATATATTACATTATTATACTATGGTATTAACATTTTTATTTAAAATATAATATTTAAAAAAATATTGAAACATGATTTAACATTTAGATAATGTAAGGATCTCGAAGCAATTTAATATATTATACAATTTTTTAATAAACTTTATTATAATACTAAAATATATCTTACTAATAAAAGTCATTACTAGCAGTAGTAACCTGCATAAGTAACTGATTATTTAATATTATTATTTTTGATTTAAAATAAAACAATTTTTATTTTAGATTGAAAATGTAACAATTTCTATTTAATTTGAAAATTTGTTTATTCAAGATAATTATAATTTTCCAATTACTGATAAATTAGAATAACTCTTTACTTTTAATTTCTATCACAATTTAGTGCAGGGTGAGTCAAATACAGTACAACTCACATGTACACTGGCACAATGCGAATAAAACAAAGACGAAATATCTCCTCAAATGCTGGCCAACAGAAGAAAGGAAACTACATTGAGTGTTCTTGGATTTCAAAGGTATATGACTATGGTTTCCTATGTTGCAAAGAAAAACCGTGCTGTCATTCTGCTATCAACTTTCCATCACACCGATACTGTCGCTGACAAAGAGGCCAAGAAGCCAGAAATCGTGTTGGACTACAACAAGCATAATACCGGTGTCCATACCCTAGACCCATTGGTGAAATAGTATTTTTGTCAGCGCAAGTCCAGAAGATGGCCGTTCACTATGTTTTACAATATCCTATATATCGTAGCATACGATGCGTTTATCCTGTTTCTCTCAATCCATCCACATTACGCCAACCGTGCAATACACAGAAGAAGGTTATTCTTGATGGAACTCACAAAGAGCCTCTTGCCTTTCGACATCGCTGTCCCACATTTTCCTGCGCCAAGTCCTGCGCCTGCTCCAGCACAAGCAAGATGTGGAAGATGTCACATCTGTCCAACAGCGCAAGACAAAAAAGTCGCAACATGTGTGCTACATCTGGTCATTTTATCTGTAAGTAACACTCAAAAATAGTATGTATCAATTGATTAATATATATACTTATTTATCTGACTTTTACTTTTTTCAATCAAAGACTGGTTTATTCTTCACGACGTTACCTATAACCTTTTTCCAAAAAGTAGCTATGTTGTATATTTGTATCCTCTAAAATTGTGTTATACCTAAGTTACCTATACTGTTATAAATTATTTAAAAAATCCTACAAATGAAGTGAGTATTTTCATTTATTTTTATCAAAAATTACATATACATGAAAAAAACAGCGAAAAAAACTAACATCCGCAGAAACCATTGTCTGGGGTATAGGTGTACCCCAGCGGTCGTTAACGTACGTTTTTTACCTGGTCGTTTAAGGGTAGGGGGTTCAAGGGTTTCAAACGTTTTTTCGGGGTGGCACTAAAAAGTAGGTGACGGCACCACGAGAGGTGCATTAATCGAGAGATTTTGAGGGGAGGCGTAAAAAGCTTGAGAGTGATGTCAATATAAATATTTAGGGGCAACTGTTTATTAATTGCATATTTTAAAGATGTTTTCATAAGCACTTATGTAGTTATATATTGCATGTTAAAAATAAGATGATTATATTCAGGGAAAACTGAAAAATACTAATTTATCAGAAAAGCGAAATATTTTTTCGAACTTAACGAATTACTAATATTACTGTTGTATTTTATCTCTCTTGCAGAGACCTTTGTTTGTATTTCTATTCCGCAACTTGTAATTTGTTTTTACTTCCGGAATAGATAGTGCGTGTGCCCGTTATAGTGATCTCGTGTTCACCTCTACCGTACTACTTTATTCATTCATTATTCATATATGTTTATGGCTCACAATGAAGAGGCCCAGATATTGCAGCGCATCCTTCAGAGACTCAAGCGCCTCGAGGCAGAGGCCGACCCCATGCCAGTTGATCTCAATATACAAAATGCTGACCCAGTACCTCCTCGCCCGGCTGGCGAGCGTGCAGAAGCTGTACTCCTCTGGTCTGGTACACCAGAGGGCGCTCGCCAGCTCGGGTCCCGAACAATCTATGAGATCCAGGCCATCCAAAGGGCGTTGCGGGGTTAGGGCCTCGACCAGTGTCGCCAAGAAATGTATCAGAGGCTCATATATCTTGGAACGGCCGCGGTATCGACCCCGCAATACGCCCGAAGCGTCGACCCGAACGACCTTGCCAATCTCCTGGAGATACCGGCGGCAGCAGTTAAGCAACCACAACAGCCGCGAGGGAGAGGGAACTCCCGAGGGTATCGAGGGAAAGGCAATAGAGGAAATTATCGGGGGAGGACCTCCAGCCCCCGCCAGGGGGCGCGCCGGCGTAAGAAGGTTCGGGGAGTGGACCTCGACAGCTCCCACTCCTCGGACTCTTTTGACCCCAGCTAGCTGCACAACGTCTTTGGGAGGACTTTGCCCCGCAGCCGTCGCCGGTCTCATCCAAAGAGTCAGTTCCGCTCAGCCTTCGATCCCAGTTTAGTGAGCATCCGAGTGCCTTTGATCTCTCTGCGGGCCCACGGGACGTCCCAGCGCAGTCTGCGGTCTACATGAGAAACCCGGACGTCTCGTGGGCCTACCAACCGTATGCTTCTACGTCGATGTCTAGTGCGATAAGTATAGACTTTGGCAGACTTATGAATCGTTATTGCTCAACCCCCTTTGAAGGGGCTCCGCCAGCACCGTGTCTGGTCTCAGATGCTTCAAGTTCGGTCGATCCCATAGACGCCATTAGGCAATGACTCTATGATCAGCTCAGTAGCAGACTCTCTTCGATCTCTACGATATCATGGCCGACACTCTCCTCCATCGCTAAAGATGACGAGCAGCTGTTCCAATCCGCAGTACCTGACCGTCCCGACATTCGCCCCTACCTCAACTCGGGGGTCGTCCGGCAACCGGACCCTCGGAGGCGACCACCAGCGGACTAACCAGGCCAGGGTATCGAACACGACTCCGCTAGCCAGCAGAGTTTGGCATCTCTTGTGCAGCTTTCGGTGATGCCCCGACAGGCTTGCCGAAGAATCGCCTTCCAACACGTGAAGGCCATCCGGCGCCTGCCAACCTGCGAGATCCCGATGTCCAAGTCAACCCAGGATGTCTATGATCATGGTGCGCGTCTGCCGATTAGGTCTAAATCGAGTGTGCACTATTATAGATCTCGAAACAGTATCCAGGAACTATCTGCATCTATCAACTCGTTGTGTAGAGCTGGGATTGCATCCCCTTATTTATCCCATTCCAGGCCGTTCGTTTCACAGGCCTTCTTAATTCCAAAACCGTCGGGTGGGAGTCGACTTGTGGTTGACTACCATCACCTTAAGAGGCTTGTGTCCCGTTATCGTGTATCGCTACCACCCCCTGTCCGCCAGATTGAGTCGTTCCGAGACAGGGGTTGTTTGGCTATTGTGTTGGATTTGCGCGATGCCTTCTTTTCTATCCCACTGCATCCCACTTCGGCCATAACGACGGTATTTGTGCATCAACGTAAGTACTATATTTTTAACAGATTACCAATGGGTAACCCACTTGCACCATACTATTTAAATAAAAGTATTTATCCAGTGCTTAGTCAGATCAGGTCGGAGTATCCGACAGCTTTTGTGTGGTGCCATATGGACGATTTCCTGGTGCTGGCCCCTCCGGCCAGCATCGGGGAAATTCGTGATCGCCTCATTTCTTTACTTACTAGCTTAAACTGGACCATAAATTTTGACAAGAGCCAGCTTATCCCAACCTCGCGTTTCACTTAATGCCGGCTCGTTTATGATACTGTATCCTACCAAATTTCATTGCAGCGTTGCCATCTCACTGTTTTAGCTGATATGTTTGCCTTGCCACCCCTGCCTCCCCATCTGGAGCAGAGGTTGGACGGGTACCTGTCTTATTTTGTTTATTCAATGCGAGGGCCGAGATTCGCGTCTCGTCGTACTAACCTTTGCTATCTTTTCTCATCGTTTAATGCATACATGCCCTGGGAGCCGCCTGCTCGACAGGTGACTCACTCAGGTACCGTGTGGGTGGTGGATGCCACACCCACCCAGGCGGCCGTTCTGAGAAACGGCCGTCCTGTTTTACTGCTCCGCCTTAATCAGTGGCAGATTTATGCCGAAGCAGCGGCCCTCTGCTTCGCCATTGTTTGGGCGGGGAAGGGTGACTGTATTCTTTGTGACTGTATGCCTTTGATCTGTTCGGTGAAGTCGCCGCGCGCAAGAGCGCACCCCATTTTCTTTATGTTGTATGATATTTACATGTTCAAATGCTTATCCATACATTATGTGCCATCAGCTTCCAATGCAGCGGATAAATATTCACGCATGCCGTTGGCATTCTTTTGACATTATTACCCTATTATTTACTGTGACGTAGCGTCTTCTGATTGGTTGACCTTGTTCCAGTTGCGTGGCAACCGTTTAACCTGTTTTTCTAGTAAAATATATACTGTTGTATTTTATCTCTCTTGCATAGAGGCCCAGGGAAGAATCTATTGATTTGTAACATGCTTTGGATTATTTTATGTATTGTATGTTAATGAATATAGGTAACTGCATATTTTTTATAGTATTACTTTACAAATTTGTTGTTATATTAACTGTCACAATAAATATACCGGGAAATAAACTAATAAAACATATTAATAACATAATCTGGTATCTCAAAAAATACTAATTTAAAGGTTTAAAAAAATTTCACTTTTGATTTTTAACTAGGTTTTCCCAGTGTGTGATGTATTACATTTTTCAATCGTTTACGCAGTAGGCCTATCCTATTCGTCAGAAAAATTTACCAAACGTAAATATTTTAAAATTCATTATGCTTAATCTGTGTATTGCGACATACAACATTTTTATTTTACACTATTTTAATCAATTGCGTGTTTACTTTGTTACTTGTTAAATTTAATGTTTGATAACATCCGAAATTTTAGTTTATTATCTTTTCATTTTATAATACATTGAATTATTATTGTATAAAAAACTTACCCTTAATTTCATTCAATCAATTAATTATATAATATAAACACAAAAAAAAAATTCAACAATATAATATTGAACAAAAATTATATATTCAGTTCACCCCTTTTATACAGTTGTATCGGTATAATGTAAAAGGTATGTAAATGAATTACTCTAGTGATTTAAATAAATATTTAAAATAGGTACATATATACATATATACATAATTAGGTGTATAATTTACTGAAACACCGATTATATATTTTAAATGCAAACAAAATGTATTCAGAGGATTGAAACAAATACAACATCATTTTATAAAAAATATTATATTTTTAATCATAATTTGCCTTTAGATACAACTGCTTATTCAAAACAATTCATTGTATATTAACTGTAGGTACTTATTTATGGCTATATACGTGTATTTAGTATAGTTTTAAAAACACAACTATAACATATTAAATGGATATCATTTGTTTAGAAATAAATTAAGTTAGTTACTAACTTTTCATTACTACTTAATTAATAGTATGTATAGTGCAGCAATTTCAGAGTTAAATATATTTAATTGATATTGACCTTATATGTCCTAAATAATATTTTAAAATTGAGTTGTTTTCTCTCTAAAAAGAAATTGGAAATTAGAAAAAACATGACACCTAATTTCAATAATTTGGTCGTATTATTATTAATTTTGGTGTTATCGTTGAATAAATAGTAAATTAGATAGATATCTAAACCATAAAATTGAAAATAGTTGTTGAGACGCGAAGGATTCTGAATTCGGACTTAATATAAAGCGAGTATCATTGATAAGTTCAAAAATGTACATAATGAATTTAAATGTCAAAACTGATAATTTTTCTTTTTCTTTTATGGAATCACCAATATATATAAATTATTGGTAATTAATAATATTACAGTTTTATTTTTGTGATGCCAATGGAGAATTGAGACCTCAAAAAATGATTATAAACGCGATACGCAATACTTGAATATCCCAATTTTTTTATTGAAATTAAAATTATTTTTTACATGTATTTTGTCATTTACATTGTATAAAAATTATTATTGGCAAAATACTTTACAACAATAACTTATAAAATAAAAATTTGAGACCCATTTAAAAGCGAAACATATCGAATTTTTGTTATTTAAGTTTTCGTGGTTTGGTTCTAAATGTAAAACAAAATTTTTATGTTTTTGTTTTGTTTTAGGCCTACTATAGTTTTATTAAATTATCATTGTAACTCTTTTGAAAAAATTAATGAAATATAGCGAATTCAAAGGAAATTCGTTTCAGGCGTTATAATAATTTTAAAGTTTTTGTTGTGGTAGATATTCAAACCACCATTTTTCCTTTTTGAAGACTTTCTTTAATAAAATATAAAATACTTATTAAATTAATATATACTTAAATTTGTGCTTTCTGTTGAAACAATTGAACCTAAATAAAAAAGATGATAATCCCGTGACCCTCATATTTTGGTTTTACTAAATAAATCAGCAATAGCACAGAACTTAACCTTAAATATTCTATCTAAATAATTTTTACAATTTCTTTTCTACTTTTAAAATTCATTTCCATTTTGGATATATTACGGTACTATATACCACTTAATTCCTATTAAAATATAGATGATCTGCATATGTAAATACAAAATAAGTATTTCTAATTTTAATTGTTATACTATGAGTATAACTATGTAGTATAGGAAAGGTGGATTCGACCGCACTTATAAATAGATTTATAACTCATGTCTAAAAATAGATCATGACTCATACCCTCCCTCATTTTTTAAAAAAATTGACCCACCCCCAATTAAATTTTTTTGTTTTGTTATTTAACCTCCCAAAAAATACCCCCACAATTTACACCCCCCACCCCATATTCTTATCAGGAAAAGTATAAATAGAGACGACTTCACTGTTCAAATTCATTCTGCTTCTTGCTCTTGACAAAAACGATCGTATTTACAATCGCTCTCTCCAGATTTTATTTTGATTTAAATAGACCACTTTATTTCAGTCTGCTTTATATTCTCGTCGGTGCTTGCATTAACTTGTGTTATTATTTTACAATTACATACAACTTTTTATTTTATTTCTACTAACTCGATTCGTGAATTTATTAAAATCAGGAATTCTATATATGGAAGTATATCTGACATATCAAGCGAACAAGATGTCAACAGTGATGTGTCGAACATGGAGGAGGGGGAGATGAGCGAGGAAGAATTCATCAGGAGGATGACATATTATCACAGAGCAGGTTTGCATAATGTTCCAACGTCGTCAACGCTACCAACGTCATCAATTCTTCCTACGTCATTAACGACACCAACATCATCAATACAGCTAGCGTCATCGCCTATTCTGTCCATTCCATCTCCTCTATATAGTCAGGACACTACGTATGCTCAGTTGGAGCAGGACTTATTGGAATTCAACACATCTCGGTCCGATCAGATGGATTTTAAGTCGGAGTTTTGGGCGCGTCTTTTTAATAAACCCATTATTAGTGCATCAAATGATGTACAACCTTAACTAATCATCAATGATGATTGCAACTCAGTTAGTACACAGCCTAACGTGATAGACAGTTTATGGAATCAACTTGCTGTTATAGATGAAGCCGCTCCAGCCGAAGCCTCTATTCCTCTTCCCTTCTCAACAATATATATATGTATTTATCTGAATTCTGATCTGGAAGAATTAGAGACATCACCTCGCTCAACTAAAATAGTTAACGATGGTCAACTTCCGTGTTTGTCTCGTCAATTAGTCACCAATTCAAGTATTGCTGAGTCTATAAAAATATTTAAATACGACAATGCAGTTCACATTTTAATTCTGTAGAAATGCTGAACATGCATAGAAGAGAGTTTTATCCTTATGGACTTCCTAATATTCCGGAAAAAATATGCAACTGCATTTGCAGAAGAGTGCCACAGCGCAGCCGACGCGGGAAGACGCAATATGTGAGATTAATTCCGGATGATGATGACGTACAACCAATTGATTTTTTCGAAACTGCTACTCCGCTTATTGACTCTACGATAAGTCTTCTATTTCAATCAACTCGAGATGAGTGTATAGTCTACCCGATTCTAGAAGTTAGAACCGATTAGAATCCAATTGGATTCGGATGGTGAAATCATCCAACTGAAAAATTCATTGTTTTCCCTCGACGCGTCTGTTCTCACTCCATATTGTATTTCCGACATTATCAATGGACTTTCGACATGCGTGTGACAAAGTACTACTCGGCGCCAGATTATCATGGTAAAGCAGACGACGTTATACTTTCGAGTCGGTTACAAAACCAACAGGCTATGATAAACTTTAAAAAGACTGGAGATCAGTGTTTCAAATATTCTGTTTTGGCTTGTCTACAGTCACATGAATTAAACTGTAATATACGATACAGACATCAAAGGAACATAATTCATGACTCCCATAGACTCCCTAATCCTAACCCTAACCCTAACCCTAACTCTAACCAATGCTCGTGATGTTATCACCTTTGAGCGTCACAGTCTGGATATTTATCTTAATTTGCTCGAGTGGGATGCGGAAAATGAAAGCCACTTGGTAAGAGTGCTCAAAGCTTCAGGCAAGACGTTATCGGAAACACCAGGCAGAGTGATCAATATACTAGCGCTCAAGGATTCGACTCATTACATACCCATAGTCAATCTTAATCGACTACTTGGATTCCGCAAAAGAAAGGCCAATTCCAACCGTGCTCATGCCAACAAATTATGTGAACGCTGTCTGCAGCGAATTATCTCTCACCAAATAATCTCACCCAAAGACGTCGAGCAATTCCGGCTTCTGCTCCTGATTCTCTGATAACTGCAAAAGGTGTGTTGCCATACACATATTTTTTTTCGCTCAATAAAATGACGGAGTCCAGACGACCGCCACGAAAAGCCTTTTTTGATGATTTCAAGAAGCATACGTGTTCATAGGAGGATTACAAGAGAGCTCAAGAGGCCTAGAGGAAATTCAAGTGCAACAATTTTGGCGACTATATGCTGGCGTATCTAAAAAAAGACGTGCATCAATTGGCGGATGTATTTGAGGCATTCCGCAATCTCAGTCTAGCTGAAGAGAAGTTTGACCCTGATTATTTTGTATCAGCACATAGCATGTGCTGGCAATCCGCTTTAAGATGACGAATGCTAAAGTAGAGCTACTCACTGATGTCGGCATGTACAAATTGATTGAAAGCGAAACACGAGGTGGAATGACGCTTGTAAACAAACATCATGAGAGACAGAATACACCCACAGAGTTAACAGAAGAACGTGTGGAAGTGCTATATATAGACGCCAATAATATATATGGATACGCTCTCTCACAGTCATTACAAAATGTCAAAAAAGAGTGCAAAAAGTCAATTATATTGGTATCGTAATTACAGATAAACTTGACTGGACTATGCATGTGAACAAAATAATTCAAAAAACATATTATTTTATACGGTGTCTAAGTTACATTCTACCCCACACAACTGATAAAACAAAACTGATAATCTTTAAAACGATGATATCG
>JAUZND010087196.1:0-15496 GCA_034780555.1 Coelogynopora nodosa | reverse complement strand
GATCATAAAGGATGCACGGCAAATAATACATAGAAGTGGTTTAATAATACTGCATACATAGTTCTGGGACACCCTGTATATGTGTATCCTAAACAAGTAAATACAATGTGAATAATGTAATCTGCAAGTCAACAAACAAAATTGATGTTTGGCGACTTTGGAGACATTTGGAAATATTATTTAAAAACAGTTACATGTTATAGCATAATTAAATTTAATACAAATTATCATTATTAATTCAACTTCATTTTGCGAAAACTTTTCAATATTTAATTAACCATTATTACAAAAAAACAAAACACTTGCGTTTCTAGTTGTAAAAGTGGAAACGTATTGTATAACCTGTTTTAAATACCTGTCTATACCTTCTTACACTGTGAAGCACATGTGTTTTGTATAATTAATTTAATTGATGACGAACAAAAAGGTTTGTCCAATTAATTTAATTAAATATTTGTTTATTTTTGTTATTTATTATATTATTCACTATGCTAAATTCACACAAAATAAGTAGTTTTACTCACCCGTAGAATACAAAGAGTATGGTAGCAGAGCTGCTATCAGAAGAATAACAAATCCAGCGTTCTTCATCGTAATTTATACTTCTCCCAATAATATAAAATTTGTGCTGCACAATAAAATGTTATCCTGGATTATAGCTTTACAGATAACGTTATAAAAGTTAAAAGTGATTTTGTCGTTTCATATAACTAACACAGCTATCATGCATATTTCATAGTCACATACGGCTTACAGTGAAATGATTATACTGATACTGTATTCATATTTAGATCAAAGTTCATTTGTACATTATATTATGCTGACCCTCTAATCTTAGTAGGTATGTTTTTATTATTCAAGTGAATATTTATTGTAAAAAATAAAATTCAATATAATTGACAATAGTTTTCCTTTTCAATAAAATCTGCACACCACATCAGAACATTTTTAATTATGCTACCTCTAAATGTTATATATAACATTCAATGTAATGGTTACCATTATGTATTTTTTCTCAAATTTCGATCTGAAGTTAACTTAACTACTGCAACGAATAGCGGTTTTTATTAATTATTCATAAATTCGCGGTTATAAAAATGCAAATAAAATGAAATGTATAAATTAACAAATCAATGAAAAATTGAGTGCTAGATAAAATATAGATATAATTAAATTTCTAAATGTTATCACAATATAATTTCCAAATGTAAATCCAATTCAAACTTCTTCAGCTTACATGGTTTAATATAACTTACTTAAATAAGTGCTAAACTATGGAAACAGTGATGATGTGACCTTTGACCATTGTTTAGTCACCTATTCTTTTTTATTATATAATTAGTTAATCGATTTCTTCAAGGTATGATTTTATTGAAATGATTTTTTTAATAAATATTTGTGGTTTCATGATAACACATTCCTTTGTTTAACCTTTCTGTTGTTTAGTCATGAATGTTGTTTCTTATTTGACAGTAGCTTTGATAATTTCTGGTCCCCATTATTTTTATAATTGTTTTGTGGTGGTGTTGAGAAATGGAATAAAATGTGATCAACTAATATTTAAAATGCAGTATAAATTTATTATAATTCATTTGATAATTAGTATATTCCCTTTTTATTACTATATATGCCAGGAAGTCGCCTTTCTAAAACCCTCCGCCAAATAATACATTTATACAACACTTAGTTAATATTAGTTAGTTTGTAATATTAATACTGCCACAAGCACACATTTATAATGTGAAACCTGAAGTGAAAAAAATATAGGTACATTGATTTGCTTGTTTCGTTTTATATTTTCCTATAGTTTCGCATATTAATAAAATGAACATCTTATTTATACTCATGGGCGCGAAAATTGATTAATGATATTCGTTAATTTAACTGCATTCGTATAAAGTTATAAATATTACCATGAGTATGAAACCAGTACGCAGGTAATGAAAACGTAAGATAGTTTAAATTTTAATAACCACTATTTAGGATTGATGATTTTCTAATAGTTTTATAGTATAATTAATTTTTCAACAATTTGATTTGTACATAGTACATGCTGGCCAAGAAACACAAAATGTAGAAATTCTGTACATATATTAGCAATATAATAATAAACCCCTAAACAGATATACCACACGTGAAATTTCAGGTATTTATTGAGAAAATTTATATCACTATATGAATAGTATATAAATCGCTTTTTTCCCCATTCAAGCTAAGATAACCCAAAATATTCGAATTGCTAGTACTGTCGATTTTATGTATTAATTAAAATTCCGTCTAAACCGGATTTATTTCCGTTGTTTGGATTAGCAGGTGAACTATTTAATAAAGAGGACATCAATAATTGTTGGTAGAATTTATTCTCAAAATGAAATACAAGAACAACTCCAGGAGACAACGGAGTCATAATAAAGTTTCATAACCAATGCAACAACCTTTCTTTCATTCAGCAACAATACAACACATATTACATACAGAATAATAAATTGAGTAAATGTATTTAATATAATAGTTAATATTACACAATGTGCTTAAGCGAGTGATGTCCAAATGGATAAGGCATGTGAGTGGAAAGAGTCCCATCAAACACAACATGCAAGTGATTATAGTGTACAGAAACTTGCATCCAATATGTAGTAATTCAAAGGGAAAGGTGCAACACATACAGATTAAAGAAAAATTGTGACCAAATATAATAATAAAAGTAAGATTATTAAGGTGGTTTTCAATTATAAAATTTAAAAGGTTGCTATACACTTACTAGATAGAGTTATATTACATGAGCTAATTTTAAAATGCTATTACTCATTAAAAAGTACAGATGTATAAACTACATCTCTTCGCAGATTTATACTGATGTTTTGGTTTAGGTAGGTAAAAAGTTCAATGAGGCTGTTTTGTGATAAACTGTAGATTATAAAAGGGTGCTCATCAAGCTATAAACTTAAATAATCTAATTTCTTTCATTCTACTTGATAAAGGACAGCAATATATTGACTTCCGAAGTGTGATTTTTACAACAATACAATTTAGTTTTAAACAAGTTTGTGAAAAACATCTATTAAAGTCATAAGAAAGGTCTATAATAAATATAGCTACAATAATAAATATGGCACATATATTGTGTAAATGTAACTGAAACACTGAAAATCTGGCGGAAACTGGCCTATATCGCATGAAATCAACAAACTACTCTATAGTGTATTACTTACATAAAAGCTGAAGCAGTATTATTTGGTGCAAAATGTGATCAAGAAAACAAGCTACTATGGGGGAACAAGTAATATACAAAAAGACAGCGTCTAAGGATGACTTTGAAAGTTTGAAAAAAGAGTGGCAATAGGTAGTACATAATTTCAGAAAGCATAAACGATTGCTATAATTAGTGTATAGCTGTAATAATAATAAGGTCTATATAATATAGTAATATGGTCAGAGGTTAAAAAATATTTATGACAGTATTCATGATTAGCGCAATAATAACATGATGGTGTGATGGTTAGTTGATAGGAATATGTAAGTACACAATATGAATAATATAATAAGAATAATAGTCGTATCAAAACAAGAAAATAAGTCAGAAGACATCCTTGTGTATGAAAACACAAAGAATAAAACAGCATTGGTCACCATGTATCAAACCAAAATGCTAGAACAGTACAAATAGCATAACAGTGTAATCTGTATACAAAAAATAGAGAAAAATTGCATAATAAGATTATATTCGCAACTACTATAATTACATTAGTCTATATTAAACATAATTTATGCATTATAGTCAAATATACTTTCCAAAAAGCCACACAAAACGGTTTCGAACATCGTGTAAGAAAACAAAATACCATTTATAATATAGTGAAAAATTGTTAAAAACAATTTGATGGTGCATTCGCAAAACTGAAAATATTAACTGGTCCTAGATACTAGATGCAAACCGATGAATAACATACACATAGATTTAATAATATCGGGGTTCAATGACGTTGACGCCAAGCCTGGTTGACAAGAGATAAATTAAACACCATTTAAGGACACTGTTGTGGTAGAGAATGATACAAAGAGAGACAAAGAGAGTTGAAGTCAGTGAGTGAGAAGGTCCCAAGTAGAGTCAGTATGTAGAAAAGAAAAATAAATCTTAATTAGGACACAGACGATATCTTGTTCTGCGGCGCTCCCATCTGACAGAGAATCCGATCCATCCACTGGAGCGGACCGTTGAGATGCAGCTCGATCCAGCAGGGGGTGGAGGTTACATCTTGCCGGTGGTACTCGGCGCCCCACCCCTTGACGAAGCTCATCCTTATGGTGCACATCTTGACCAACTCGAACACTGCCTCGTAGCCGTGGTGCACTGATTGGGAGAGTAGTTGGGCAAACTCCTGGTTGGAGAAGATCTTGAGGGAACAGCCTGGCGGGATCTTGCACACAGTGGTGGGGTGGAAGCGGTGATGGTAGTTGCAGTTGCGCGACTGCACGAAAATACTGCTGTCCGAGAGACACTCGGCGAATACCTCGCCGCCCACGTAGTAGAGGTGAACACCTGGAACCAGAATTTGAGTCTTTGAAAGGCTATTTAGCTGGGGAGTGTGTCAAATTGACCCGCCAGCATTTAAATTCAGTTAAATATCCATTATCAACGTAGTAAATAATGGTTATTTAAAATATATTCACGGCGATTCTAATTATATCATTTGTTGTCTACATAATATGTTTGGTTAATTGTCTACAACTGTACTAATAATAATGCAATATATAAAGAAAGCCTTTTGTTTTCTTATTTTTTTAATTAATTATGACATCTTAATAGGTAATTTAAGCGCCAAAAAATTATTTAGAAGAACGTTTTAAAGGATGTATGTCATGTGATTAATGAAGGTTTAAGCATAAAAGCTTAAATACTTGTTGATGCAGACAACATTCTCAAAAGTCCATTTTACAAAATTTGAGTCATTCATATATTACATCACTAAGTTATCCAGTGTATTCAAAGAAAACCATGGCAATCGAAAGTGCATAAAGAATTAGTCAAGTAGATTTTGAGTAGTAAACGTGGAGTCGATCAAACGGACTTAATGCTAATAGGATATTTAGCAATTATTCATCAGATAATGTTTTATCGTTATCAATTTTTTTTTAATTCATCTGAAAGTATAGATAATAATGAAAAACATCACCTGAAAACAATAGTCTTAAAAGAGTTTTAAAAAATGCTGCATAAATGTTGTATAATGTGTGTTTAATATGTAAATATCAAAAATACTACTGTGTCGCCATGGCTAAAAAAATATTTGGCCTCGCATAACCAGCTTACTTTGGTTTCTTTTTGCCGGTAAAGAAATATATAATTTAAATTTCAAGAACCAAACAACCATTCACTATAGTATACTGTTATGAAATATACGGTTATGAAATGTCATAACTTCATACACAACATTTTGCTATATCTCTGCAGAAAACAAGGAAAAGTATGTTTTATAATAGAATCAGATAAATACATAACAAACAGATTTATGTATTAACAGTTATTTACACTAAAATGTTAATACATTATTCATACTGATACAACCAATTAAAAATAGCATTAACACACCAATATTAGGATATTATATTAAATAGAAAAAATACATATTTTAACTTTTAAGGTTCCATAAGAGATCTGCAAAATTGTATATTTTTCATATTAAAACAATAACATTTAAAAAAATTAATGCAGGGCTGTGATGGTTTATGTTAGTTCACGAAACTAATTGAATTTTATTAATAAAGCCAAATGGCTCACCCTTTCCAATATGACGTCGCGTATTCTCAATGGTCGAATTCCGGTTGACATTGGAAAGCAGTCCCAGACAGAAGCGGTCCCCATTACTGCAGGGATCAGTGAATCCATCGACAATGATGCTCGGCTGACTAGCACTGAAGGCCTCACCCACCCGATTGTTCAACTCGTAGTAGACGACTGAGCACCAGTGCTTGGGCTCTTGGTAGGTTACCGGATGCATGTCTACAACAGTATGAGTTCCGTTAAAATATTGCTCATCTTGCATGAGATAGCCATTGAAAAGAATACTGTGATAATCGAATATATAATATTGCTCTTCTCTAAACATTTAAACAGATAAAATCAAAACATAACAAGAGTATAGTACATACTAACGAATAAAATACTCCAAAATACAAGTATAGCAGAAATATACATTAACACTATATTAAATTTGTTTTTAAAGTAAATATTTATAACAATTACTTTTTCGAAAATAATTCCATAGGTAATGGCAACATGCATGGTGCAATTCTAATAATAAGCATACGATAGCATCCGTTATATTATAATGCGATTATAGTGTAAACACGATATCTATATTATTGTAAAAAATATTTATATCCTGTAATACATTAAATGAATTATATTTTGAAAATATATATTAATTGTGAAATTAGTTTTAAGCGTATAGGGACATTTTAATAAATAAAAAAAGCTACCTTATATTTATAAAGTTTAGGGTCTGCACAAAAAGTTGTTTTTTAATTGCGTTTTAAAAGGAGATTATAATTTCAATACGGTTATTGTATATTCATTAAACCAAAGCTATACTGCTTAATACTTGTAAATTTTATTTTGAATAATTATTGAGAATTATATTATGATAAAAATATAAAGCATACTACCCCTTTACAAATTAAATTTTTTGAAATATTTCTATGAAATAATAGATTAATTATACATAAATACATAATAATAACAATCATTTAAACATTTAAGCGAAATATAAGCTAGAATAATAAAAAATAATCAATGATTAATTATATACTACTATATAAAACGAAATAGTATGTATAAGTAAATCGCTATTGTAAAAATAATACAGTAATTATTAAAGGATATTTAACTGTTATTTAATTATATTAAATCCTTTAAAAATTAAGTGATGAATTGTGCGGGACCAATAATCAATCCCATTCAAATCGACTTAAAAAGTCTTAAAAAGAAAGACGCAAAATAGCTAAAACAAAATGATAGAAACCTTTCACACTTGGTCAACAAATAAAACAATAGCAAAACACATCGCCAAAAATATGATTGTCCAGAAGAAAGTGTGTTATTGAAGGATTTCTGTACTTATATGGTAATTAGGAAGTGGTACAAAAATGGAAAGCTAAGCTATTGAACCCCATCATAAAGGTACCGTTTATCAACAAGTATTTGAAAAAATTAATAATATTAAAAACGTTAATAGGTATGTAAAACTATAAAATAATCAATATTAACAAGAATAGCAATATTATAATGATTGAATTGACGATAATAATTAAACTATAATTTAATATTTTATAGCGTGAAATAATTAAAATACATACATAACATCGATCGTTAATTAAATTAGTGTATTATAATATTGTGTATTCAAATAATGTATTCATTTTTGTGTAAATAAAATATGCATACAACTCAAAATAATATTATAACGATAATAATATGATAAACAACTTAATAACTTAATATCTTTAACCGCAATTTGGTTTAATTTAGCATTTGATTAGTAAATGTTTAGATATAACGATATAAGTTTTCAGCAAGAACTGCAATGTATTATTCTTACTTGATGGAATTGACTGGGACGTATCCATCGGCTGGCCGCTTTGGTTCTGATCAAACTTCTGATCTTCGTGTGATTTGTAAGCAGGGGGAGGAGTTCCAGCTAAAGCGGAAATAGATATAATATATACATATTAAATTAATTTCAGTTAATATGCAGCAAATAATATAAGACACGGTGAAGAAAATACTTAAATTTACATTTAAAAGGGATGCTCTTGTTTTCTATTATTTCCCCTGAATATCCTGACCAATATGTAATTATAAATTAAATTATTTATTTAAAAACTTTTATTACTTTACTACTATTAACCCCATGTTATGTACATGGCAATATTCCCTAAAAGGGAAAAAATAAGTCAATGTACATTTTTTAAATTTCTAAATAATTTAAATAGATAACCAAATTTAAAATACTAATGGAATAGGGGCGTATTGTGATGTTAAAATGTTTGCCGTTTTAAATAAAAATGTCACACATTTATATTCACTATTTAAATTAATACAAAATTGCTTGGCTTTAACACTTGAATACAAACACTATCACAGTTTGTTGAATGGTTGATTGTTACTAGTAAGACCAGTGCACGTGCAAGGTCAAACAACAAGAACAAGAATTCAAACATTGTGAAGAAAGTAACTTCTTTAGTTAAAATGTCTTTCAAATGTATTAAATTCAGCAAACGTGTTCATTATTACTGTTATTATAACAATATTATAAGTGGTGACTCAAAGTGATATACTTAAACAACATGACAACACTTAGTTGTAACTTGACTGCAATAATTTGATCTATATGATATAATTCAATACATTTAATTCAAAATTTGGAAAAACCAAGTAAGGATTCACACTTCACACACATTTTAAAAGAATTAACACACATGTTTTAATCTCCGAATTTTTTAATTTTATTGTGGTGTTAACTCTAAAAATAACTTAATATAATTAAATACACTAAAAAGAAATAAGAAAATCTGCAAGGAGTAATACGTAATTAAAAAACTGGCACATCACGAGGAATCTATAAAAAGAAATGTCCGATTTCCATACATAAATGACTACCATTATATTTGTTATGAAAGACCATAAATTAATCATAAATCTATTGAAGAATACCGGAAAATTGTAGAGAGATAAGCATATTAATTATAATTAATAAGTTTATTTAATAGTTATCTATTTTCAATAACTTTTCAACTTTAGTAGTACGTTAATTAAAGTAAATAATAATTTAAATAGCATTAAAATAAATATATTTAAAAAAGCACAGAAGAAATCTAAATCTGACCTGAGCGCTCATTAGTGAATTATTAGAGATTTGTGAAAGAAAATAGAAAAATAGCTCATAAAAATGGTAACACTAAACTGCGCCGTCATGAGGTCAACACTGATGTACAGGTGTCCACATTTTGAGTATTTTTCGAGTATATGCCAAATTGTTTTATATAATCTAGATGATAAGGATACATAGTGGTAAGAGCGATAAGGGACCAAATTCACTGAGCCTTGTTTTGGTATATATATTTATTTTAGTCTTTTGGTGGATACCTATGTAATTGGTACAATTTTTGCTAGCATTTATTTTTTTGATAGCATTTTTCTGAGTACATGCGATTGATGACATCATCAATTTTGTAACAAATAAAAATTTATAAAACAGTATATTCCAGAAAATATATTAAAATGTTAAACAATTTTCTATGTAATGTTATGCAATGATTCACTCTCTTTCTTGGTATCATTTTTCTGTATAGGCAATTGATGGCGTCATCACATATAATATATGACGTCACGAAAACTAAACACTTTAATTCAGAAGATTTATAAAAATGTTCAACGGTTTTCTATATAATTTAATGTGTTGAGTTGAAACCCGCCGGAGGACACTCACTAACTATCTAGCATTTTTATTATTCGTGATGATGACGTCATCATCAAATAAAATCAATAACATGTTTTTGTGCAAGTACATTATGAGATACTAATAACAATATTAGTTATTATTAAATATAACAATAACAAACAATAAAAATAACAAAGAGAGTAACAAATTGTCACTTAATATCAACCAATTCAACATTATTGGGATTCATACATTTCTCTTTACATTTATAGACTTCAACAAAAAGTAAGTAAAAAATAGTCACTCAATAGTCAATATAGTAATTACCTATTATTGTTATATTATAGTTTACTTACACAAAAACATGTTATTGATTTAATTTAGATTACTGCTTAAATGATATTCTATAAGAAACTTTTAACAACAAAAGTATTTTTTCATTTATAATTACTAATAGAGGTATGTAAGTGCTAACGTCATCATCACGAATAAAACAGTAGTGATTAACCACTCCAACTTCCAACGAACCTGGCAACCCGCCGGCATGATGCTGTTGATGATAGCCCCCATGCCCGGTAGTGCTTGGAGTGCCAGTGGTGCTGGTGTGCGGACTGTGGCAGACGGGCGAGGGCTGCCCGGAGGAAATGGACGAGACCGAGCTGGGCGAGGAGGCTCCACCACTGCCCGGGACGCCGTGCGGATAGCTCACATTAAAGGGCATTGTGGGCTCCACCAGCTGGGGCGGATAGGGGGGCGGACCGCCGGGGAACCCGGAGGCCCCACTCGTCCCTGGGACCGAGGGGTACTCGCTGTGCCTGGGTACTAGCACTGGCGGAAGAACTTCGGGGGGGGGGGGGGGGGCCGGTTGGATATAAATTAGACTTTATTTTAGACCTCTGTATATATTTTTTTAGTATCTACGAGACCGTTAACAATGGAGCAATGCAACACCAATTAGTGCAATATATATGTTGCATGATTAGCATACACCGTTCTTTAATCGTGATTAGAAGTTAAAATTATCATTTGAATAGACATCATTAGACGATCAATTTTGTTGCTTCAAACATTAAGGAAGTTATGATAAGGTTAAAAATAATATAAATGATTCGGTATTAATAAAAAAAAGATCGGTATTCGCCACAACTTTGATTGCTGTTTAATACATACATCTCGACAATCAAGAACAATATACAGCATATATAAATTTGTGAGAACAACTCACTTGCACTGTATTTTCTTCTAATTTCATGCAAACTAATCAACGTAAACAAAAGCAATTTCTGTAAAATATTAACAGTCAATTAATACTATCTCAAATAAACTGAATATGTTTAGAAGACAACATCAGTGTTTCTATTATCATTTAAAATCATCAGTGCAAACTTCAGTAGGGTACATAACTGTCTGAAACAATCTGCATTATCAAATATGATCTTATGATAACATTACTCTTAATAGATTAAAAAACAATAAATTATTTTCTCATCCGTATCATAGACAACTATGATATTATTAAAATAGACAACTATGATATTATTAAAAACAAATTAGTTGACTAAATGATTTTCAGAATAATACCAGAGATGTTTGCAATAGAATGATTATGCTCTGCTATGGCATCATAGATATAAAAGAAAAATTATATTAATGAGTAAAAATAATCGCTATAATAATAAAGATTAAATAAAGTAAGGGTAGATTATTTACGCATAAGTATTAAATGAATAATATATTTATTTTCATTGTTGTATTTAAAAATTATTTTAATTATATCAAAATATTACTTAAAAGATTTCTTAAAACCGTGTTATAGACTATGTTACCAATCAAAAATATTTCGTCTTCTAATATAAAATTTTCTAATTATCATGAAAGTGTAGCAACATTCAATTTTAAAAAGTGAGAATATCAATAGCGCTAACTATAGCCCCGCAGATATTAGACTCATACACACAAACCTAATGTTTTTCTTTACACTATCATTCTTAAATTAATCTACATGTTTTGTTAAAGATTTTACATGGGCAAAGTAAAACTTTAGTACTAACCGTCACGAACAAATTACCTGGACTTTCAACGCGTTTGTAATGATATGGATTTATACAAACATCCTTCTCCTTGGCCGTGAATGGATATTTACAAAAATCAAGAGCTTTTAACTCATGATGACTTTGAAGATCAGGCCATCGCCAAACACGGCAATAAATAACGTGAGGCAAACCTTTCCGATGTGATACCTAAAATAAAACAAAAGCCAGTATTATAATATAAACTAAAACATATAAGCATAACATATAATAGGCGTTTACTTTTACTAACACTCTTCTCACATACCTGAAGTCGTCCATCCAATGATCTGGGAATCGTGACACATTCACTTGGTTCGCCAGGTCGACTAAGAGCTTTTTCTAGAGCCTCGAGTGCTCCTTTCTTTTTCTTCAATTTTTTCACAAGTGAATCAACTGCTTTTTCAGCCCATTTTTCTTCTTCATCACCCTGTTTCCAACCTAAAAGTCGTTTGACATGTGGACTTGTAAAGGAAAATAAACTATTCAAGCTTGAAATTGGTGTTGACATTGCATCTGCACCTAAAAATAAGTATTGAATTAAAACAATGTTAAATTTACGCCATACTGGTTCCATCTTTTATAAGGTACATATGAAGTGTTATTATTAAGAGTGTGATGCACAAAGTATGAAATGTATATAATAATTTCAATTTTAATAACAAAAATACTTTTGATACAGATTACAACAATTAAGTTTCTTAAAAGAATAAATTTCCTATAAAATAGGTCATTTCTAAAAACGTTTCAAGGTATAACTTGATAAATTATTAAAATATCATATATTCTTATCTGTCATTACTATAATAACAGAATTCATCTTTACTTTCAAAATAGATTTTTAACCAAATTTAAATTATATCAAATTAAATTATATTCAGAACTATTAAAGATTATTTGAAAAATCTATTAATAACAAATAACAATGAAATTGTATTATACATGCATATAAATATAGCATAGGTTAGCTTCTTAGATACTTTAAATATATATGTTATCAAAGTTCAAACGAATTTAACATAACTGAATTCTAGACTTTTTCTATACTTTTCCAGACCTTTTAAAAACCATTTCCAAACTTTTTGTGTACATTGTATTCTGTTAATAATTATATGCATACCAACAATCAATAAGTATGTACACATATGGAATATACAGTAAAAAGGTTATATCACAACAGTTTGGAAGGACAAGGAGTACATGTAATAAGTTAAAGATTTTAATAACCCCATGGTTACTGGATGCCTCATGATTGTGAGAAAAGCAAGTAACCTATAACTGCCATGAAGCATCGAAAAATGTTAGGGTCCGGATTTTTGTTGATTTGTAAGAATAATTATTTACTATTAATAGAAGTAAATATTTGAAAGTCAATTAACTGTCAAAATAAATTAAACATGCAAATAAAATTTGAGAAAAAAATGGTGTAGATTAATTGTTAAAAAGTCATATATCCACATTTCTCAAAAAGTCCCCTTTTTCCATACCTTTCATAAAAAAACCATTTTCCATACTTTTCTGGTCTGGAAAATACCTTTTAAAAATTGTCAACTATGTATAGACCCTGGTATAATTATAATTAAAGCAAAATAAATACATTTATATTATGTGAAAGATAAATTCTAAATGGGTTATGAATTTAGCAGAGTACAGACTGACTTGAGTATAGATAGACATCTTAGAATCATTTTTTATTTATATAATTTTTAAATTAAAAAATCGATTAATTATATTAGGACAAAACTTATTAATTATATAAGCCATAGTATGCAAGGTATGTAACAAATAATAATATATTTTAATATATATATGAAAATGTTGTTTTTAATACACCAATAAAAATGTTTAACAATAAAGAAAACAAATTAAAAAGTAAAGGCTCCACACACACAATTATTTATTATGTCTGAATTTTCGGTTTTATAAGCAAACCTTCTACCGAGGCAACACAACAAAAGTGAAACAAACATATTGCCGAAATTAAACCTACTAAAACTGCATGCATACAAATGATCAATAGCAATTTAAAACACATAATACCATTCAGTGATAAAGAGTATTAAAATGAATAGATAACCAGAGAATAGTGTACACTCGATTGAAAAATATTTTTATAAATAGAATGTACTGTAGAATCACAATGCTTTGTAGGTTAGTGGTAATATAGTAAAACTCTAAAAAAATAACTGGTGTTGTCATTTGGATTCTACTGCAAGAATCGAAGTTTCATCAAAGTTGATCCTGTGAATATTATTAATTACATGATCTGCTAATGCCAACTTTTCAGGTTGAAGAAGATAGAAGAAAGAAGCTTTGTGTTGTTTTAAACAAGTGTCTAAAGAGTTGACAGTCTGGCTAGTATAAGATAATACACAGTCATGACAAGGTATATATAAACTATATATCTATAAACCACACCCTTAGTAAACATTTTTGATCTTAGGGTTTTTGGGCAAGAAAGTAGCTGTCTTATTTTTCTCTGGGATTTTAGCCAAACTTTAATCTTTGAATGTGTAAGCACACATTTTATTCTTTCTGAGACACCTTGAATATAGGGGAGAACCACAAAACCTTTTGAGTCTGCATTGTTTTTCATGAATTAAAAAGCCTAAAATCTGGGACACTCAAAAATATTTTCATATCTGGGACTGTCCAGACAATCCACATAGGAGACTTGGCATGCTTTACCATAAGTTAACCCCCCACAATACTCATAATTCCTTGCTGTTTTATAATATTACAAGACCCATGAAATCCTAAAATCCTGGATAAAATCTGTATGTCTGGAAATAGTCTAGATATCTGTCAACCCTCAGTTTTCTATAGACAATAAGAAAATTCAAAAACAAAATGTTCACATAATGTAAGTATTGCTTGTTAAACAGTGTCCTCTTGTCATAAATATTATGAAAATTGTTTAAGTATATAACAGTTTACAAAAGATGATAAAAAATTTAAATAATCAATATGATTCTTTTTTAAATTATAACTAAAAAACTGAACATACAACAAAAATTGCAGTAAGCATATTATCATAAGTATGGCAAAATGTTATAAGCATATTTGTTGTAGGTCACTTAAAACAAATAATTGAAATGGTATTGCTAACAAATCACTGATATGATAGTCTGTATCTTGAAAATGAAGCTGCATTGAGGCATGCTAATTATATGGGAAATTATATTGTACATTATGATAAATGAAAATAATATATATGCATAAATTGTAATCATATAATATCTAAACAGCTAGGGATACAAACTGTGAACTAGAATTTTTTATATTATTCTTTTTAGACTTAATGCTTATAAATCCAGACTATAAAGTAATTTTACTAATTCTCCTCAGTGAGCAGCCTTTTCAAATGTTGTGCTCCTTCTGTTACCTGAACCTTTTTTTGCAAATGTTCAGGGGTGGTTCAGCCGCTCATCACAGCTTGATGTTTTAGTTATAGTCAATTCCAATTGTTGAATTGATGAATATGACGTGGTATAATGCTCAATGAATAAAATACAAATAGGACAATATTAAAAGTGTTACTCAGTTTAATTAACATTTCATTAAAAATTAAAAAACAAAAAATTTAATTGAAACTTTTTGTATATAATATGCAGAATAATATTAAAAGGTAACTTAATTCCGTTGCATATAGAACAATAACATCATTGTAATTAAACCTGTTCTAAGCAGGGTTCCCCTGCTTTTTTCAGAATCAAATTCCCTGAGTTTCCCTGATATTTATATATACTAAATATGTGCATATATTAGGTTTCTTTCCCAAAGGAATAAAAAAAAAGTTATCTTATGTACAATTCTCTCTCTCTCTAAGTCAGTTGGCTCTTAGACGAGCTGCTGTGGCCTTCACGGATCGACGCCAGCCTTCACAGTGTACTGTACGTTGAGATGCTTCTTGAAGATTGCATCCAGCCCATTCCTCGATGTCCGACTGCCAGGTTCTTTGTGGCCTTCCTCTTCGACGTGTTCCTT
>JAUZND010087185.1:0-15496 GCA_034780555.1 Coelogynopora nodosa | reverse complement strand
TCTCTCCACTCCTCCCTCCTCTCTCCACTCCCTCCCTCTCTCCTTCTCACCCCCTGCAGGTGTACTCGCCGGGCACGACAACCGTGTCAGTTGTCTCGGAGTATCGGACGACGGAATGGCAGTTGCCACCGGATCGTGGGACAGTTTCCTGCGCATCTGGAACTAGTAAAGACTCTGGCCACGGTGGGGTTCGCGCGGTCCCACCCCCTCCTCCTCCATTGCACACCACACCAGTCCACGCAGCTGCAGCGCTCCGGTCCACCACTTTCATTTCCAGCTGTCCGCTGCTCTCTAACTCGCAAACTCGATCGTCGCACCAAAAAATTAATAAATCAATAAAAACTACGCACTCACTTCTTTTTCTCCTTCCCTCTCTCTCCCTCTCCGTTCTCTTATCTCTCGTTATCGACTGGGGGATTACTTTTCTCGAATTGCGCTGCCTACGGAGAACTTAGTTACCAGAATATTGTCTTAAAAAAAACTACTCAAACATTATTAACCTCAAAGTATGCGCGAGAGACAAGAGAGTTGTACACTCGTTATAACCAGTTTATATTAATAATAATAGGCACTGTTAACACTGCGTTACAAGATTGTTACAATTTTTGCACATACTCACATATCCTTCCCTCTCTCTGTGTTGTATTGTATTGTAATACGATTAAGTTCTCGGTATCATACTTATTATAAGACAAGTATTCATCATGATCTGCCTATACTATATCTTCCTGCAGTTGTTTTGTGTTTTTTAAAGGCTTATTTTGCACATACATATTATCGAAATTGTCGATTTTCTGTTTCTATTTAACTATTGAAAGTATTTATTTTTTGCTTCTCAACCTACACTACATACTGAATTGGTCGGTAGACGGTAACTCGCGGAACATCACCATTTTAATAGAATATTATATCAACCTTATTAATTAATTAATTAATTAATTAAAAAAACACAGTTGTATTTTCAGCCCCTTCTTGCACATTTAAACCCTGACGACTACGACCCACAGTTTGTATTTTGACAACAACATACTCCTACCAGCCTGACACGAATAGAACTCATGTGAACCAGTCGGTAAACACATAATCGATTCAAATTCCATGTTATATTATTGTTCTTGACAATTCTACTTTAATTCAACCTATTTTTTTGTATGTATTATTATTATGTACCTTCCATTGTATACCTTCTTATTTGTATTTATTATTTATATTATATAGGACATAGTTATTATCAAATTGGGACGAGCATATTTTTCTCTTATGAAATTACTGTTGTTGAGAGAGGCGGCTTTTTCCAGTTTCCATTAGTTAGAATTCTACTTAACATTATATTATTGTAGGTTTTGTTTTTTCTCATATCGATTAATCTTGTGATCGTGTGATTTCATTAGTAACATATTATACACTAGTCTATCTTCGTGTTGCAATTTTGAGAAAATTTGAATGGTCATCTTCTTATCAGTCAACACGTTTCTTCTTTAACTTAACTTAACTTATCTTAACTGCCCTAACTATCATGCAAGAATCTCACGGTATGAACACAAAAATGCAAGAACACAAGAAGTTCAAGAACCCGAAGTTTGTATGGAATCCATTATAAAGAAGGACTGAAAGTCGTGTGGTCTACCTCTATGCCCCAACAAATAGAACGAATGCTAAATTATGTTATATATCTCTCATCAGTCACTACAATCCTTAGCCTTATTGTGATTCAGCAGGTTCTAGGTGTATCCTTCAAAATAATTTAAACTAACTGATTTAATTTTGTCACTATAAAACTAGAATGTAACATTTTGTTCAGCCACTTACATTGTATAAGGTACCATAATAACAGGCAGCCCTTTTATTATACTATCCGATGTAATATGTTACAAATCAATCAAAAAGATAACAAAGATATCATTGTTCTCATTATTCCGATGATTTTTTTATTTTTTGGTATCCCAAGTGTAATGTTCAATTGTTGTGTAGCAACTTACAGTGCCATCGTTTTTTCAAGTATCAATTTTTCACATCAGCTATGTCTCCTCGCTTGACCTGTTCTTATAACTTGATTTGAAGCCAACAACATCGTGTTCAGCTCTTTAATAAACGTCAATATCGCTAGTTTGGCACTGTCTAAGTCGCAAGAACATTATTGAATTCTTCGCGTTAATTAAGTATGATTATACAGATCATACAGAGACATGATTGGCTTATCATCTAAGTGATTGTTCTTGTAGACCTTTGGTCTAATCTAATTATTCGGTTTAAATGGGACGGACGGACATATTGCACAAAGTTAAATTTAACCTTATTAACCACTAGTATATATATTACACTACATAGTATTATACTTAATTACTATTATTTATCGTACACTTGTAATACCGAGTATTCAATTATAATTCTACTGTATATCTGATGTGATAATATACCAATATTATACATAACATTTAACTATACATATTCCCTTAATTAAAGCAGTTGACAAAATGCCAGCATGGTAATGTGAAGCGATGGGAGTGATCGAATTACTTACATGGGCCTTCTCTGACACTCCCCGAGAATAATACACAGGAGCTGTTGATTGCTTTGAAATTATATTATCTAGTCGTTGTTCTGCTACCAAGTATGTATTATAAATGGAACGAATAAACACTTCTTGTATCATTGCTACTTTTGAATTCACTTCTTTATAGGGTGACATATATTTTATTAGTTTTAATATTAAAAGGGTGACATATATTTTATTAGTTTTAATATTAAATGGGTGACATATATTTTATTAGTTTTAATATTAAAAGTAATTTCTCTAATCTATACAGCGTTAGCATGCGTATATAATACACTAATGCAAAGGAGCTGTTAATTACTTTGAGATTACATTATTAATTAGAATGTAGAATTTTTAAAATATGATTACTAAAATATAAGTTCTACTTTTCCAATTGCCCTAACTTATCTTGCCATGTTCTTAAGGAGCTGGGAAGCTGAAATTTAGTACATTACATTTTAAGTAATGTCAGAAAGTGTAGGCTTCCTTAACAGTAGAACGGTCAAGGTCAAAAATCGCCGTAGGACGGCCAAGGGAGTGTAAAAATACCCACTTTTTAGAAATAAAATCAAGGAAACATTCTCAAAATTGACTACATTTACATCCCAGAATCCCTAATTATGAGAGGATTTCAACCAGATAGGTCCCATCGTCATCTCTCACCGCCTTTATAGTCCAACAGTGCCGTCCTGGAGTCCTCGACATCAAAAATGGAAAAATGTCGGAAATATGTTTTTCCATATTTTAATCTCCTAGTAACAGTTGATCACTATCACAGTCTAGTATATTGTATAATAATACTCATCTAACATGTAGCGTTGTCTGGTATGCTGTTGATGCAATGTACATACCATTCAGGTGTTCATGGGGTGACTATAATGTACTTCAAAATGAAAATAGTTCATCATTTTACAAAAAGTTTTAAACAACCAATATTGAAGGTATATGATCTCCACAATTAATATTTTATTATAAACGTTTTATTATGCAGTTGTAGCATGTAGGTCCGTCCTGAACCTTTAGGAGATAGTCTTTAAGTCAAGTCACAGTTCATGGACTAAAAGAGATAAACGATCCTAATAAAGTATACACCACGTACCCATTATCAATTGTAAAGCATATTTACAATTTGAATTGGTTTACATACAGTACTTTTCATAGTCCCGTTGCAGCATCTGGGTTCTTCTAGACCTTCAGCAGAATGGTCCCCGACTATCCGTCCGTATAGTGACGTCAGGAGATTTTTAAAAGCTAAACAGACTTCAAAGGCACTCCCAATGCCCGTAAAAGCTACCAGATGACAAATAATTTGATTGATTATTTTTAAATGCATACTAATGAAATAATCCTACAAGGAGTATTTTCTGACGTCCTGGAGGACATGGATGCTGATGTCAGAACCATTATGAAAGATTCCTCGGTCTTGAAATTGATAATCCAATGTGTAGCTTTATTTCTGGATATTGAAAATGTAATTTATAATCATTAAAAAAAATCACCTTGTTTTTAAAACATTATTATTATTATTTTTTTTTAATTCTCCATTATTATTTGAATAGTCTGTATTATAAGTGAGGTAGGTGTATTGATAATTTAAGCTTCTGATTTGTTTTATTCGGCATAATAAAATGAATAAAACAATAAATAAATCAATAAACTGAAGAATTGAATATCGTACAGATAGGAATTTTCCTACGAAAGATCTGTCTTTGAATAACTTTAAAATTAGGTAACATAATAAATCGTTAGTTTTTTTGCTTTTTTGTATGCTTATTATTAATAACTTTATCGTCATTTCTGTTGAAGTTTTTATGGAAGTTTTTCTTAACTACATGAATTTTGTTTACCATATTGTTATTATTATACTGGCAATTACATATATTTGTATATTATTAGTAAAGTATTCCCATTATCAAGATTTTATTATTAATATTTATTATTATTTCAAAATATATAAGGAGATAATATTTAAAAAAATTAAAGATGAGATATGTTATAGTTGCTAAAATTAATCTAGTTCGGTTTAATTAACTATTCACGACAGAACTATACAATATCCTCTAACAAAATGATCCATTCAACAAGTTCCAACTATACTGATAATTGCTGATATATCAGCTGAACATACACACAGACATGTAGGGCCTATATGATATATCACATCACATAATTCGCTATAGCATATATGATATAGAATAACTCACTATTTTGCATAATAAATAAATGATCATAAATTAAAATAGCTAATTTTAGAATGGAATGATGTTTCTCTTTCCTGATCATAAAACATATTTTATAAATGAAATGTATGTTGTTCACGGCGTAAACCCGTATAGAAAAAACAGAGGGGGTTGGGCGTATAAAATTAACAATAGGCTGTCAAATAAAAAGCGGTAAACACAGCTACTCTCCTAAATATAGTGTTTTTTTTACGTTGTGAACACAATATTTATAATTTATTATGAATGTAACGTACAATTCCTCAATTAAATATATATATATATATATATTTATATATAGATATAGTAAATTCCGCATAATTAAGCTAAACAATTCTTAATTTCACCAGATTTCTTCACATAACAAGTGCTTATATATTTTCAAGTTATACAACTTTTATAGAATATATATAAATATAGCACCAAATATTTATAATTTATTTCATTATGATGTATGAAAAACATAAAAAATAGATATTCTGTATATAGGCTGGGCCATATTATGTTGAGAAAATTTTATTAATCAGTAAAACAAATGTTCCACGCAACACATTTGTAATAATATTGTTTCAATATAATTGTTGAAAATTAAATAATAAGAATATGATAATAGTTTCTTTAATAACCATATATACAGTGATATTTCGAATTATATTGTATACATAATGAAAAATAAAATATACAAAACATAACAACGATATCAATTGTAAGGATGTATATATGTATATGTATCTGAAAGATCACAAGAAGTAAAAGTGTCAGTACATAAACCTGCAAACAAAAATATAAGTTTTATATATACTATATCATATATCATACCAAATATTTCAATAGCAAAGTTATACCAAAAAAGCATAATGAACTTGATCATATTATACTGAAATTGTTTTTAATCGATTAATGATATATAATAAATCAATATAATACAAATTATCATCAGGATGCCAACCTGTTTAGTATTTAGAGCCTTCATATGCCTCCTTATTATAGTGGTTTGGTACAATATACATGTGATGTAGACTAAGATGTAACCCATGATTTTTCAAGATTAATGTATTCTTGCCAATTTTTAGATTTCTTACCATGATGTTGGATTTATTGGAATGATCTGGAGAATTGTTTTATTTCACAGTAAGAATTGGGTCAAATTAATCATATTGATTTTCTTACCATGTTTTTATTAAGGTCAAATAAGTATGACATTGTAAAATTTAATATATTTAACTTCTAACGGGGATCTTAGTAAGACTTGACTAAAATCTAGGATAGAAATCGGAAAAATTTATGTTTACCAATATTTTATGGAAAAATTCAAGATTTTCCCCAGATTTTACAAAAAAATCTAAGATCTAAAAATCATGCAATATCTAAAATGTTAATAAGAAATCTAAAATTTAGCAAGAATTGCGATCTTGAACAAGATATATGTAAGCTCTAAGTAAGAAAATTAAGTTTTAATTCAACGGGATGTTATATATTATTCTAAACAAAAATTCAGTGGGGGTGAGATAAATATAATCATTGGTAGGCTATACAAAAAATAGGAAATAAATCAAATACCTAATTTTGCCCAGAATTCACAAATGTATCAACAAAGTATCACATTTCCTTCCAACTGTTTTCCACAATTTTTGTTTATCTAGTCACAGATCTTGTTAATGTTTTCACCGTTAATTCATAAACAAGTTCAACCAGCTCCACTATTGTTAAAATCGACATTCCAAGCCAAAGGCCCAGCTGTCCACCCAGATCGCTCAACATTGCATTCACATCGTAAGAAGCCAGCGTTCTGACATATTCCAGTTCTAAAGTCTCAAAATAGATACTAACACGAAGCAAATTGCGCTCAACCCACTCTTGGTTCAACTTGGCTATTGGTTTTCCCATTCGCATATACTTGGCGGCGATGCCATCTCGAATAACCGCCTCAAAGTAGGGTTTTGCTGGCCACCGCGAAAATGAGAAGGTGGGCTCATACATGTACTCGATACAGTCTGCATGACATTTATTATCGCAAACGTATTGACCCTGGTTATCGCGAGTTTCCCGAACACATTTCTGTGATGGCGAATTATCAATATCTATAAGTGTTATCTCGCAAACGGGTACTTTTGAACCAGTATTGGCGTTAGTCAAATTAATCAAAGGTGAATCCATCACAAAATAAGGATGAATGCACTTGCATCGGGATATTATCTGCTGCTGCATGCAGGTTGAATAACAGGCATGAAAAGTGTACTGCACATTTGGAAGAACATCCGAGTAGGCGTTTAAACGACGATTTTGTTCGCTTGTAAGATTCTTACAAAAGCCATAAGGTTTGTCGATTAATTCTCGAATTTTTAAATTAAGACCAATTCTTGTATCAAAACCAGTGCTAAGACTGTAGCCCTGCGCGTCCGGAAAGGGCATTTTCTTTTGATCATGAATAACAAGCCGGACCCCTACAGTATCTGTTAGTGTGGGTAAGTAATCAGTCTCGTTGATGGCAAGAATAATGTCCAGTCCGACACCGGGGCCTGTGTTGTCAACTCGAAGAATTGGAGAATTTCCCGCATTAAATGTATAACAATTGCCGTATTTCGGGTTGACAAAACTCTTAAAATCTCGTGAATCATATGCAACGCCGTCAAAAACAACTTGGTAAATAAAATCTTCTACTTGTATTCCAAGATTTTTGCGATCCTCTGGTGTCAACTTCGAATAAATACGCTTAAATTCATCTTGCAGTGCCGATCTGTTTGAGCCTAACATTTCCCGCTTTGCTAGTTTAACCGTTTCATTGCTTTTTTGAGAGTTAGGTATGCCATTCCCATTGCTAGGTATTGCTTGTCCAAACATGTCTTTCAACGTTTTTCCAGAATACTTTTTAAAAAACGGTTTGGATGTATACGTACTTATTTTAGTCCATGAAGACTGTCTTGAATATTTATTAAACAAATCGACAAAGGGTGGCGGTAAATATGAAGTGGTAATGATTGTGTTAGGTTTACTAACTTTACCGGGAGTTGGAGTGTTTGGTGTTGAAGTGAAAATGTGTGGCTCTGTCTTTGGCGTTGTAGTTTTCGGTGTTTTTGGTGTTGCAACAGTTTCTGTGGGTGTTTTAGGAGTTGTAATATTTGTATGTGGTGTTTTTGGTGTTGTTACAGTTTCTGTGGGTGTTTTAGGAGTTGTAATATTTGTATGAGGTGTTTTTGGTGTTGTAACAGTTTCATTGACTGTTTTAGGAGTTGTTATATTTTGATGTGATGTTTTTGGTGTTGTAACATTTTCATTGGGTGTTTTATGAGTTGTAATATTTTGATGTGGAACTTTTGATATTACAACAGTTTCATCCGTTTTATTTGGTATAACAGTCGTTATGTTCTGTTTTTCTGGAGTGAATAAAGTTTCATTTGTTTTTTTAGGTGTTATAACGTTGATTTTAAGTGTATTTTTTTTAACAGGAGCAGATGTCACTCCAGTTTCTGGTTTCACTGTTGACGCATATTTGTTTGGATTAAGGTCCTTATCGAGAACTCGGATAAGCTTTTCTCTGACAGAGTCCATGTTGGATCCAACAAGTTGCTCGCGCGACACAATGTTCATGTCGCAAAAGGTTATAGCTGGAAAATTAACTTGCTGAAGCTGGATTCTGTCGACCTCAACCTTGGTCGGATAACTGTAATACTTGCCGAGCATAGTAATAAGTTGACTGACGAGGAAACTGAATGCGGCGGCAGTGATGCAAAACCAGAGAATCCGTTTAAACGTTTGGTCGCGATTGATTAGGTGAGGAAGCCCATGAATGTTGGTTGACGATATCCAGTCCTTAACCGATTCTGTCAAAGAAGATAAAGTTTACGGTCAAATAATAATATATAATAATAAGAAGAAGATTTAGTAATTAATTGTAATTATTAATTATAAATAAATTAGTAATAAAATAATAAAATAAATAATAAACTAATTTAATAAATAATAAACCAATTAAATAAACTAACAAACTAATTAAATAAATATTAAACCAATTAAATTATTATTAAACTCATTTAATAAATAATAAACTAATTAAATAAATCATAACTAATTAAATAAATAATAATTGAATCAAATAAATAATAAACTAATTAAATAAATAATAAATTAATCAAATAAATAATAAACTAATTAAATAAACTAATAAACGAATTAAATAAATATACAATAAACTAATTAAATAAATTAACAATTAACTAATTAAATAAATAAACAATAAACTAATTAAATAAATAAACAGTAAACTAATTAAATAAATAATAAACTAAATATAAAAACTAATAAATAATAAACGAATTAAATATATAAAGAAATAATAAACGAATTAATTAAATAAATAATTAAATAAATAATAAACTAATTAAATAAATAATAAAGTAAATAATAAACTAATTAAATAAATAATAAACTTATTAAATAATTTAATTAAATAAATAATAATAAACTAATTAAATAAATAATAATAAACTAATTAAATTAATAATAAACTAATTAAATTAATAATAAACTAATTAAATAAATAATAAACTATTAAAATAAATAATTAACTAATTAATAAATAATAAACTAATTAAATAAATAAAAAACTAATTAAATAAATAAAAAACTAATTAAATAAATAATAAACTAATTTAATAAATAATAACTAATAACTAATTAAATACATAATAACTAATTAAATAAATAATTAAATAATTTAAAAAATAATTAAATAATTAAATAAATAATAAATTAATTAAATAATAGGCTAGCTATTCTAAATAGACTATTGGTTGAACTGTCTTTAGTTTGGTTAGAGGCTAAAGATTGTGTTGATGAGACCCGTGCATGTTGTCGTTTTATATGAGCCAGAACGTCATTCATTTTAATTTGTCAGAAATCAAGAAATTCTATATTAGCGCTCTTTTGTAGCCGAATTTTGAGTTATCATTTCTCAAGCAAATTTTTTTCGTCATTATAAAAATAGCCTTTCTAAAATAACAATTTTTCACGATCAATACAAATTATTACTATCAAAAATACTATTTTTGAAGTAAACACAATTTTCAAATACAGTTTAAAATATTATTTTCATTTGAGTTCCCTTTTTTATTGCTATATGGTCCTTTATACAAACTGTTTCATCGAATTAAAAAAAAATTAAAATTAATCTATGTAGGCTAATTGTAAATTTACTTTTTTGTTAAAACTTCAATCATATATTATTACGGATAAATTCCTAAAACTTATTATAATGTTAAAATATATATATATATATGTCCTTAATTTTACAATACATGTTTTCAAAATAACTACGATAAATTATACAATCTGCATTAAAAAATATACAAGAAATAATTACCGCGAACAATGTTTCTTATTGTTTCTTGTTCCTTCTCAGAGTTTTCTTTTCCTGACCCATTTTCCGCATCTTCCATTTTGATATTTTTTATCCTTAGTAATGATAAATATTGTTTGAAATTTCAACTAGATTTTACTTACACACAATATTATTTAGTAACTGAAACATTTAGTGCAGCAAACTATTTCCGCTGTTCAAAGCGAGCGCATTAAGTGTATATTGGTTTAAATCTAAAATCGAATCGCATTTTCTTTAATGATTAAAACGAGACAATTGACAGGCGCATATATGCCTCGCCAAAGAAAGTCAAATACAGCTGGAAATTTTAGCATTCAAGTTGTTATGTTCAAATAGGTGATTAAGTTATTAATTCGAAAGTAAATATTTTTTTAATAATATTTTTTCTCGCTTTGAGTTCCCCCCTTCACTTTTATTTTTTGTAACGTGGTATATGCTTTAAAGCGTTAATTTGTAATTGATCGAAAAGTCACAATTCAGAATATAGATTAAAATACATGCTGACGTAATTGACGAAGAGTATTTGTTTTATGTAGTCCATATTAATTGTTAGTAAATTAAAAATCTAACTTCTAATAAATTGTCGCGACATAGAGAATATACTTATGCAATTATAACACTTTACAATAAAATTGAATACAACCATAAACTCATCATATCGCCGCAGACGTCGAAGTAAGAGTCACACATAAACTAAAATTGGGCAGCAATGCTCAGAAACATCATCGAACAACACATTTATTCGAAAGAACAACACTTGTTGATTGAGTAAATGGATGCATCAAGTGCAACATTGCTTGTACACAATGAAACAGATCATCAAATGCAACATTGCTTGTGCACAATGAAACAGATCATTAAATGCAACATTGCATGTACACAATGAAACAGATCATCAGTGAACATTGCTTGTACACAAGGAAACAAATCATCAGTTAACATTGCTTGTACACAACGAAACAGATAATCAGTGAACATTGCTTGTATACATAATGAAACAGATCATCAAATGCAACATCGCTTGTACGCAATGAAACAGATCATCAAATGCAACATCGCTTGTACGCAATGAAACAGATGATCAAGTGCAACATTGCTTGTACACAATGAAACAGATCATCAAATGCAACATCGCTTGTACGCAATGAAACAGATGATCAAGTGCAACATTGCATGTACACAATGAAACATATCATGAAATGCAACATGGCTTGTATAAAATGAAACAGATCATCAAATGCAACATTGCTTGTACACAATGAAACAGATCATCAAGTGCAACATCGCTTGTACGCAATGAAACAGTTCATCAAGTGCAACATTGCTTGTACACAATGAAACAGTTCATCAAGTGCAACATTGCATGTACACAATGAAACAGTTCATCAAGTGCAACATGGCTTGTACACAATGAAACAGATCATTAAATTCAACATTGCTTGTACACAATTAAGCAGGTTATCAAATGCATCATGACTTGTATACAATGAAACAGATCACATCTATATCTTGATTAAATTTCATGATTATTCGGGAAAATTAACTCATATGGTCAATAAAATATATTCAGGACAATATAAACATTACGTATTCTTATTCCATATTCATAAAGTTTAATTATTAATTTTTATATTAAACGATATTTTAATATAGATAATTTATTTAGATAATAAAAGGATAAAAATATTAAAACAGAAGACACTAAATACAATCGACTAGACAGTTGATAAACATAACCGGAGATTCATTGATGTTTCAATAATGAAGAATAACTTATCATATATGCAACCATAGGCTATTGTTAAAATTCCCGCACACTTACTTCATGTACATAATGTTTTGTTCAACGCGTGAGAGCTTACTTCAATCAATGATTTATTGTTATTCTATAAAAATCGCCTACAGACTAAACTGAAAAGACAATCTTAACAATTTTTTCACAAATATCAATGGAACGAAATTTCAAAGGTTTGTAATATTGCACGAAAAATTAGTACAGTTTATCGAACAAGAAAACAAACTCGAATCAATTAATGACATACGCGGAATCAATACAGAAAGGAAGATACGATGGAGTACGCGACAAAAGAGGAGGAATCGATTCTTTTTGAACTAAAGAATAAAAAAAATTGAGAAATTGACCTTGAAAGATTTGAAACACATAGTACAAGAAACAATCATTACATACATTAAACAATTTTCCAGATGGAAAAATGATTAATGTAATGTAAAGTATTGAAGAAGCTCAAAAAAATTAAAGAAGGCAATAATTTATCAAATATATATTAGCTCTACGCGAGAGTATCAAACGAATTTGGTGTATTTTAAGTAACAGAGTGATTTATGCTTTAGATTAAATTAATAACTCACTTAGTGATGTTGGATATGCTGAACTAGATACATTTAATAATCAAATGTTTCAATAAAAATATTAACTATATTAAAGTCTCCATTCTGTTAAAATTTTTAAATTCAGCTCAAAATGTATGCAATGAATATACTATGCCTGTGTATCATACTTAAATGCTATTCACTTTAAAAATTAAAAAAAATTGTATTCATAAAAATTGCTCTTTATTGATTTAAAAATATATATTAAGTCTTAAATGTTACAAACAATACATAATTTTATCAAATAATGATAATAATAGAACATTTAGGTTTAAAATAAAGTATCCAGAAATGTCGAAATTCATTGTCATAATATATTACAAAATATAGCATCAAAATGAACACTGGGTCATAATTCGCCGCATGTAAAGTTCATAGATTAGTGAACGAACAAGACAGTCATTCACTGCAAGAGCTGAAAAGAAAACAACATTTAACTGAAGATTTTTTTAAAGTTAATTGAATGGTGAAAAAAATATTTATTATGTAAAAAACAGTATTCATTTATTTATACGGCATGGAGAGGAGAATTTTGCGGCCCTGGACCGTGTTTGAAAAGGAATTTCGAAATATTAACTAGTGCGACATTAAATGTATTGAGTTGGTAAGTGGAGAGGAGAGCGCGCGTCAATACTGCTGTTTATGATAATAGCCACATGCATCATAACATTGTCTCGATTTCATAAATAGTAAAATTGAACTCAGCATCATTGATTTATTCGTAAACGACCTTGACCTTGTTGTAAATGCCATACGTGATACGTGAGTCATAGAAACCAAAAATAATATTTAAGCGGGTAGTGTGGAGTAGAGGGGTTCGGTGGGAAAGGAGGTGGTATTTGTCTGATCCTGAGTCGACAAATCTTCTACTACTTTTAAAATTCCTATAAATTAACTATTAGTCTTTCAATTAAAAATGTATGCGTAAAACTATTAAGAAAGAAATATTTGATTTCAATGCTAACCTTTCTTATAACCGATACAGTATAGGATATATGTTTCCATTTGTATTAATTGTACTTAAATGTCAATGGCATATACGTTGACATTTTCAAAGAACAATATCGATCAGTTTTCTTATTTATGGAGCTATTTGTTTCTAACAAATGTACACTTATTAATGCAAATTAAATCGAACTTCTACTAAAATAAAAAAACAAAAAAACTATATATAAATATACTATTTTCATGTTACATATTGCTTTAAATTACAATATGGATTCAGTTAGGAGTTCTTCTATTTGCAAAAATAAAATCACGTGGTGTACATGATTGATTACATTATTCTAGTGTATCAAATATCAAATTTAAATCAAGATGTTTTATTTTATTGAACATAAAAGAATGCATACAACAATAATCTAATTCATACAATTTCAGTATAATCTAATTCATACAATTTCAGTATAATCTAATGTCTCAATTGTATTATTCATACTATTTACGAGTAAAAACTGTTCAACACGCGTATTATTAGGGAATTAAATTTTTGTTTGAATCTCTATTTTGTTGTGTTTTTAATTCACTTTTTTATAGGAAATTTTTTTAAATCAGATTTTCATTGTGTAAAACCTTTTTTTTCGTGATCTTTCATTGTTATTTTGGCCCCCTTTTTCAAACCTCCCTTTTATATTTATTTTACTAGATTATTTTACTGACTATTTAAAAAAATAAGCCCGCTTAAGTAGAAGCCCTGGTTAGGGAAAGTATTCTCATTTTGGCTATTATGATATCACTGCAACTATAAATTAAAAATTTAAACCCAAAATAAGTTACAACATTCCCTAAACCGTGCACTAGATGGAAAGATGCGTGTGTTGCTCACTCTCCAGTATAAGGCAAAAAAAGCACATACTTTTATGTTCGTATAATAAAAATGTACGGCTCTCAAGTTACCAACATTGGTTCCTTTTAAATGACTATGATGAGTAAACACGTGTGGTATTAATTTATTCGTTAAAATAACAGCAACTATAAATATAATAACAATATATGGTTTAAAATAAAATTTAATTTGAATGCTGGATGAAACTTAAGATAGATGGCCAAATATAATCTCAGGAAAAATACGTAAAAAATAAGCACATTTTAATGATTTATTTATATGAATTAATTTTTTTTCAATAACTTTGGACAATATTTGTTATTGGAGAAGCTCAACAATTTATAAGGAATAACTATCATTATAAGAAATCCGTTCCTTTTTTAAATAAAATACTCTATTTAAACTTAAACTATTAAAAAATATATTTTTCATAAAAAATGCAATAAAAGTTTCATTTTCCTTTACAAATATAAAAATTGTTAATGTAAAAGAGTGTTTGTTTTTATAGGTAATACTTTTTACAAAATAATTTAATTCACCTAATAATTGATTTTAATTTAATACAATTAGTTAATTGTTTCCATAAGAATTACATTAATTTAAAATCAATACCTCTTATTAAATACTAGTAGTATAAATAATTATTAAATTTTTAATACCATTTTTTTAAATATGTTTTAATTTGTAAAAAGTATACAGATAAAGGTAAGTAGTTCTTTATTAAAGATAGAAAGCAGCAATATTTCCTTCGTGGTCTTTCTTCAGCTTTTAAAATTTTTTTTTTTTAATATTTTATATATTGCATAACGTTTTCCTATACAAAAGGCAACAACATATAGCTTGGTGGTTCAGTCAACACTCTTTAGCAAAGCACTTTATTAATTATTCCAAGAGAAATCTATAAAATTTCTGAAATGGTTTGAGAAAAAAACAAAAACAGCACCTGTCTTTTATATGTTTATCAAGTGTTGTTATGGTTACATATCGTCTGGTTTACACGCGTAATATTTCATTGACAGTAGAAGCAAACTATTATAGTAGTTCACAAAGTATCAACATTTCAGTAAAATCATAATTAATCTTATTAGAAAATGAAACCGGTAGTTGACGAAACATCCCTGTTCAGCTTGAATCGAATTGTGAAAGCC